>WSZQ02069873.1:11326-23550 GCA_019419845.2 Weissflogia rhopalogaster
TTTATAAAGCTAAAGCTACAACTTGCCAAAGTTATTGAAATTAGGAAAGTGGCAAATATTACAAATATTAATAAAGTTGCTAGTTGGAGCATTAGCTGTTTTTTAATTTATCCTGGGCGGTCAACGCCACTAGCACTGCGACCAACTTTGATCTATTGTGCATGGACCAATAACGGAGATAACCTTTGAAAAGGCTAGAATCTCCTTGACCGACTGCCCCTTGAATTCAGCGAGACTTAGCTGCTCTCTGCCTAGCAAAGAAAGTCTTTCAGGTGCTAGAGAAGGTGTTCGGTCGTTTCTACCTCCGATTTACATAGTCTGTAGCTTGTGAGGTCTCCTTTGCCAATATTGGCTAGGTGGTACAACACCTCGGCATTACCTGTTAGTAGACTAACATCGCTTTTTAGCTTTGTAATTTCTTGGGCTCTATTGTGTGATAGCACAAGCAGCCTTTTGGCCTGCCCAAGATCCTTTTCGTCCCTCCAGGCGGTCTCGTGACCGGCACGATATCAATTCTTGATCCATTCCTTAACTGTGGACTTTGATAATTCACAGGTTGGTTCAGAGCGCAGGCACCCATTGTATTGTGAATTTATGGCCTCGCCCCAACCTCTTGAGCACATTTTTGCAGGTCCAAGTTACCCTCGACATACACTGCTTATCGCTTATTAGCTTACTAAAGTTAGTAAAATTACAAAAGTTGTCAAAGTTATTAATGTTATCAAAACTATAAAAGTTAATTATGTTAGAAAAATACTAATTTATTAGATTTACAAAAATTACTGAAAGGCTTAAAAAAACAAAAGTTGTTACATAAGTTACTAAGGATATAAAATTGCTACCACGTTTCTTGAGTTAGTAAATTGCAAAGGAGTTACTAAAGTTGCAAAAATACTTGTTACAAAACTTACTAATACAATTAATATTAGAAAATGAAGTTTGCTAAAATTTGTAAAGTAACTATAGTAACTAAGTTACAAATCGTACAGTACAGTTGCTATAAAAACCCAGGTTACTAAAATTGTTATGATTACTAAAAAGACCCGCCAAGTGGTGCAGCGGTATGCCTTTTTTGTCGAATAGAACGCGGGTCCTTCCGGCCAATAGGAAAGGTCCCGGGTTCGATTCTCGGCGGATATATAGCAAAATGAAACATTCTTCTAATTAATAGTATTAGTTTCTAATATGATTAATTACTTTGAAACATAATTTACTAAAATAACGATCAGCTGAAAAAATTTCTAAAATTACTAAAATCTTTCGGAGCCATCTCTATTGTTTTTTCATATACTTACAATTAGTAGAAAACTATTTCTCAATTCTTAATATAATGTAAAATTTAATTAACAAAACATAGATATTAACATGTCCTGTTATGTACAATTATTAGTAGTTTATTATTATTATATTATTATATTATTATTATCGTTGAAATACGAGTAGATGCTAAAATCTATTCGATTTTCAATCGGACCATGAAACCAAATAATTAGGAAGTCGATTGCGTGGAATTACGAGCAGTCTCGTACGTTGTACGTCTACAACTCCAGCAATTCGCCTGCTTTCGGTGCAATAATAAAACGACCGCCCGGTGAGAAAATTCCCTCGATGTGTATACATATACATACGCGCAAAGAGCAACGGGGCACGATTAGATGCCACATACAATTCCAGCTCGGTGTCGCCTTTGTACGGCTGGTATTATGGCGTTCATTATTCCCTGAGATTGCTGTTGTGCTGGCTCAGTGAACTTTTTTCTTTCTTTTTTTCGTTGTAAATCTTTGTGAGTCTTCCTCACTTCTCTTACAATCAGCTGTGTATGTATATATACACGTGTATGTACCATTGTATGTGTGTAATTTATCTCCGTGCTCGCATCTGCATCGTGCAGGGAATCCGATATCGGCTCATTAAAAATGGGCGAAGTCGTATTTCACGACTTTGTGCCTGTATTTTTCGGCGATGATCGGCCGCATCGCGCCGAAAAGTAACACTCGGCCTTTTGTATGCGCCTAACAGTATACGTAATTTCTTCGATAATAGATTTTTGTCTGCGTTTTTAATGCTTGTTATTAGAAATGGTGTAAATTGCATGCTTTGTGTTGAAAAGAAGTAAGACATGTCTGTCTTAGATTTGGATCTATGAAATTCTTTTTGGTGTTGTTGAGAACAAGTGTAGAATTACGAACACGATTAGTTGTACAAATAACAAGGTAATAATTGTTGAAGATGAAATATCAACGATATCTTTTAAGATAGGGTTTTAATGTAGGCAACCATCTATATTGCAAAGTTAAAATATTGTTAAAAATCTTACTTACAATTAGAATATTATTTCAAGTGTTACAAAAAAATTGAGATTAAAATTACAAAAATGTTTTCAAAGCTAGAAGTTATCAAAATATATATAGTATCGAATCGGTCATTTTCGATACTTTTTGGCATGCTCCCCCCACTGAGGCCATCTGTTAATCACAACCACCAATTAGGATTAGGTAAACGTTCTCTAAGCGAATTTTGATTCTTGACCCTGTTTTTAAAATACTCATTGCATTGTTGCTTATTGTTAGTATCGATGCTTTTCAAGACCAATAAGTATCGATACTTTTCTTCGATACTTGGATATCGAAAGTATCGATATCAAAAATATCGATACTTCGTGAATAGTTAACATCCCTAGTGCTTGCCATCAGGATGACAACTCTGAACTTATCAGTCATCACCCTTAATAAACCCTCACAAATCTTTAAAGCAAGGTTTTGTTAACGTCAGGGCGCTAACAGAATGACCTCAAAATATATTGACGCCAAAGAATTGAATGTGACTGATTTTAGGCGTTGATGCTAGTGGAGTAAGTGTGCAAATAACTAGCCAATAATTGTTGAAGACGAGTTAACTTATCCCCTGATGATCGTTAAGCTGTTGGCGGATAACCTGCAAGATCGTTTTTCTTCGCGTTTACTTCAAATGTAAAGACGGTGTTCACTGTGCACATGGTGTGCACTAGGCAGTTGTGTATACGGCAAATAATGCTTATTCAAATCATTAGCTACTAAAATGGAGGCGTAGTTGCGCAATTTGTTAACGCCGACAGCGAGTAGCGCGTGGCGCCGTGGTTTTTGTGCATCCGCGCTGATAAGAAAGGAGCTTCATTTATATTCCACCAACATAACAACTTCAACGAAGTTTCCTTATAGATACTTTAGGAAGCGTTAGGTTGAAGCGCTTCCACCGACGCGACGCCATCGCTTTTTTAATGATGTGTTTAATGTATGCAACTTTTGTCGCTTTTTGGGGAAGTGTCGCCATCTGTTGATTGTATTTAATTAAAAATTTGTAATATAGGCAATTTATAACAATTTCGGGTAACACTAAATAATCATTAAAATAGCATACATTTGCAACGTCGAAAAAACTTTTATCTAAGACAAATGTGAAGAGCCCCCGTGGGCGATTATGTCAAAACACATCTTCTGAATGTGTGTACGCCGCTTTGTCAAATGAAAATGGCCATCGCATGATTACTGAAACTCGTGCGCAGTGATAAAACCCGCTCGTAAAGCTCGAGAGCCTCGCACCGGACGACCATTAGACTCGAGTAGAAAGTACTCGATCATCACTCCTAACAAGTGGAAAAGAAGCATCGCTCGAGCAGCGAGATTTGCAATTGCGCCGCGCGTCCGAACGAAGCGCAACGGCGAAACTGGAACAAGTGCGCAAAAATTGCAGCGAGACGTGGACGACGCCGGGATTCGCAAAAACTTCGTTTGTGTACGTCCGCGAGCAAAGTGCTTGCAAACTTTTTGCCGCTGTTTATGTGTGCATTTTGTGTGGCAGTGGTCGTGCAATAAACGCATTTCATGCGCCGTGTTCGCGATTATTATAGTCGTTAGCAGCGTTGAGCCGTTTTTGCGGCGTTATTGCGTTATTTCGGCGTGAGTGGTTTTCTGCGCGAGCACCTTTTTTTGGCGTTTGTCTAACGTTTTCCTGTTTGTTTTCGCTGGATATGGGAGTTAATTGCGGTGACGCTGGCGTGACGAAGCGACGTTTTGTCACCTTAGAAAATGGGGAAACAGTGAAGGCGCCAACTTTTAATCGGCGCCATATTAGGAAGTTTCACTTGATTAAATGCTCAATAGATGACGTTCATTTTTTAAATCTGTAAAGTGCTTGTACACTATACTTAGGGGCATTAGTTTTGAGTTATTAACAATGTATAATAATTTATTTTATATTACTGTTATGTTTTTAATTAGCACAGAAGTTACACAAACTTTTATCAGATAAATGTTTGTGTAACTTCTGAGCTAATTATTTAAAATGTTTTGCCAACAACCGACAGTGAATTCCATCAATTATTTTAATGTTTTTAGTTTCTCCTAGTAATTTATATGTTGACAGTAGATTAGTGTGCTAGATCGACAAATTTCTTAAAGAATATAACTGAATTTAAAATTTGATCATAACTGTATGATATTGACGCAGTATACTTTTAGAAAGGTTAAGAAGACGAAGAAACCTAGGCAAATTCATATACTTTAGCTTTTTTTAATGGGCGTTGCCGGCGTAGTACTAACTGGAACAAGTGGCCCGTTGGAAAGGGAGCTGCTACTATTATAGGGGTCTTCGTTCTACCCTGAGAACATGGGTTGATACTCCTCGGCACCGCTACGGTAGCATTTCTTCGAGATGTATTCCTTTAATCCGTTTGTCTTGTGTTCATTCCTTCTGTTTGAGAACTTTCTCAGAGAAGGAGATTACCGCCATCAAAGCTTTTTCGCAGGCAATCTTCCTGCCGCTCAATTGTTCGGGTGTCGGCATTCCGCATTGTGTGATTCTCAGCATGTTCAGGCATTGTGTGCTCCATGCAGGACAAGATGCCAAAGTACGCTCGGCACTGTCTGGAACGGCAAAGGAGCAGTATCGACATGTGTCATCTGGACGCTTTCCAATGCGTTTGAAATACGCACCAAATACCCGTCCCGTCATTATTTGAGTAAGGTAGTAGTTACCGGTCCCATTGGGGTCTATCTAACCATGTACGAAGGTCCGGAATCCACCGCTTCACCCACTTTGATGTTGTACCTGTCTTCCATCGCTCCTTCCAGCTGGACACTATATCTACTATCACCGTGTTATTACCCTGCTTCTTTTCGTGGTATCGCTGATTCCGTTGTTCCACGCAAAATGTCCAATTTTGTGTAAAAAAACGAGACATTAATCATTAATTCGAATTTAAAGCACACCTTAAAATTTTCCGTATTCTGTATATTGTAAATCTATGATCAGAAACAATTAATATTTAAATTCATCCCAAAATTCCTTCGTTAGATGGCGTTAAAACTACAATAACCCCTGAAGATATTAGATTTAAGCAAATATAAGTCAGTAATTATATAATTAACACAAAAATATTGTTTCAGAAATCACCAACAAAGGATTCGAAACCGACATTCCCCGAGAACAACATTCAACTTCACAGCAAACAAGCAGGATAACAAAAAATGAATATAGAATTCCTATCAAAATAATTGAATTCCTTAAAAAAACTTGAGTGATAATGGACATAACCGAAGCGTTCCGCACTGAAGATCTCTCCAAAGCCGACTTTTTCGACTTCGTCGTAACACCAGACAACAACGACCAACAATTCCAGAAGCAAATGCGCACAGTCAACGCGTTCCTCGGTAATAATGGCGTAGCTGAAGACAAAGAAACCAACAACAACATGCCAACGACCGAGATGACAAGTATACCGAACCCCCAACCTGATGGTAGTTTCGACCTGAACTTTTGGGGCGACAAAGAAACTGTCCGATTGGAGACCGCCATATTGGACGACTTAAACAAATACTGTTGGAGTGCAGAAGATGATGTGGTCACGAATGGTTTAGCTCAGAACCACCTCAAACACCTGAATAACAACAACAACACTACCGATGGAGGACATATCTATACGTTGACTGTTCTGAATGGAATTGATCAAGGGACGGCATGGTATCGTCCTCCTCTAACGACGATTATAAAAGAGGAAGATGCTTCGGTGTCGAGTCCAGGGTCAATGGAGCACCTTCAGACAGGGATTGATATTGATTCGATCCTGAATATTATGCCCACGCAAATGAATGCGTTTAATAATAATTATCAGGATCAGACGGGGATCAATCAGACTACGGATGGGATGATTAAATCGGAGACTTATACTTATGAGGATAGTGGATTTGCTGATAATAAAGATGAGCTGGCGAATTCGATGATTATTGACACGCCTCTGTTGGAGACACATGATGGGTATAATAATAATGTTGGGGAGAATAATAACGATTGGAAGTTGAGTAATCAGAATGGGGTAGTTAGTAATGGTAGTGCAGACTCTTTGCTAAGAAGTGCTTTGCAAGGGAAGACATTCGTACGTTATAACGGTGGGGGTAAGAAGGAGAGTAATGCTGAACTTAAAAGGGTTCTCTCCACACCTCCCAATAAGAATGAGACGATATTTATTAAACAAGACGAAGGCGATAAAATCCCCACAATTGTTGCCGGGATCGACGCGAATGGAACTGTAATCTTCGAGGAGCAAATGCAGGGGGGTACTGTGGCTCCTTCAGTCGCGCCCTCCGCAGTCTCAACTCGTCTCAACCCTGAACAACCAGAGAATCCCACTTCTACGCACCATATGGATGATCTCCTACTCTCTCATCTGGACTATACTGAAAACTACGAACAATTAAAACGCATCACTAATGAAGTCGTCGAGAGTGTGAACCAATTCTGTCACATTGATACGTCAATGGATGGAGTGTATGCAATGCCACAAGAGCAGATTGGTTTGCTAGGACAGTTGAATGTGCCGATTTCGATCGCCGCGCCTCTGGTGACGAGCTCTAAATCTACGCCGACTTCGTCAACGACAGCGCCCTCCACGCCCAAGAAGTACAAACGCTCGAATAGTAGTAATGCGACGGCGGGTGGCGCTGGCAGTGGTGGTGGTGGGACGAAGCAGACGACTGTGCAGAACGCCACGTCGACCTCGAACGGGGTGCGTAAGGAGCGCAGCCTGCACTATTGCAGTATTTGCACGAAGGGCTTCAAGGATAAGTACTCGGTGAATGTGCACATTCGGACGCACACCGGGGAGAAGCCGTTCGCGTGCAGTTTGTGCGGGAAGAGTTTTCGGCAAAAGGCGCATCTGGCTAAGCATTATCAGACGCACATCGCGCAGAAGAACGCGGCGGCGGCGGGCGGGAATGTTAATGCTAGCAAAACTAAAACGAGGTAGCTTGCTAGCGTTTAAAGTTTCTAAATACACAAAAACCTAAAATAGAAAAAGAAACATACGTTTATCGAATATACATTTGTTCGAGAAGTATATTTCATGGAATATACATTTAGTCGGAAATACTTTTCATCGAAACGTAAATGATTCGGAAAGAACATTTCTTCGATAACTTATTTATTCAAAAAGAACATTTTATTGAAAGGTACATTTCATCGGAAGGTATAATTGTGGGAAAGCGACAATTTATAGAATAGTATAATTCATTAAAAAGAAAAGGTACACGAAGGGGTATTCCACCGAAAAGCACGCTTTATCGAAAATTAAATAACAAGTTACTTTTCATTGAAAAGTTATTTGAAAGATCTTCATCGACATATGTAACTCATTGAAAAGTACATTTATTCAAACAGAACATTTCGTCGAAAAGGAGCATTTTTAAAAACTACATTTTTTGGACAAGTACATTTCATCTAATTGGACATTTAATTGAAAAAAAAAAAAACTGAAAATTCAATAATGTTTAAATTAACGTAATTAAAATTGCAATTCTCGTTGATTATAAACATTCTTAAACTTTGAACTAATTACTAATAATAATACGAATACTAACTAATACTAAACTTTGAAGAAATTCGATGAAGTGTCCATTCGTCTTTCATTGAATGGCCAAATAGTAAAATATAGACAAGTATATTTCAAGAAAAACGTACATTTCATCGATCATGACATTTAATCGATAAAACACTTTTTTCAATCCCTGAAAATTCAATCATTTTTAAAGTAAAGTAATTAAAATTATACTTTTCAATGATTATAAACATTCTTAAACTTTAAAGAAATTCAATGAAATGACCATTCGATAAAAGTGATTTTCGACTATATGTTTTTCCAAAAGATAACAGAAAATATGTTCCAATGGAATATTTTAATACTAAACATTATATTATTTTTTTGAAGTTAAAGAAAATTAAATAGTCTCATTAAAAGCACTTTCTAGAATTACGATGAAATGTTCGTTCGATAAAAGTAATTTTCTACTATGTATTTCCCCTAATTGAAAGTATTTTTTGACCAAATGACTTTTCGACCAATCGTTTATTCGGCTAAATGTCTTTCGATAAACATTCCAACTACCAGAGAATACTACAGAACTTATAAGAAACCAACTACTACACCGTTTTATACACTTAGTATCATTTCCAATAGTACTTAACTATTCTTCCATATTTAGTTTCAAACTATCACTATTTTTAAAAAATAAATTTCCTAACTCTCTTCCTATAAGTGTATAAAATCGAAACTATAACTGCTACAAACTACAAAACTATAACAGTAATCAATGCAAGCAAATAGGATTTAATGCCGATTAGAACTTGTAAATCAGACTTGCAGCCTTTGCAAACTACCTGATCACACGCTATCGTATCGCCGATCGTTTAACAACTATTAATACATTTTCTGGAAAGGTCACTTGCTGAATAACCGGGTATTATTACAATTATTTATGCGTTGCAGGCGGCCGGTTATATAATGCGTCGCAATTACTCTTAACTCAATCCGTCTTAACTTAACTTGTGTGCAGCGTAATTAAATTATATTTATTAAAATTGTCAATTTAGCAACCGTCGTTCTACCATACACCACCACTTTGAAGCCAATTACAATCTGTTGCAAAACTTAAGAACTTGAAAAGTTTTTAAAAGGTTTTAAAAAGGCTTAAAAACAAAAATGTTTAAATTTTGCAAAAAAAAAAATCGGCGTTAAATCTGTAAAAAAAATGAACTAATTAACAAACTAATAGAGAAAACATTCCAAAATGAAGTAAATTTCATAAATCATTTTGTTCCTATACTTACTTAAAATAATGCTAAGTATTAAAATGCATTTGTAACAATTTGTTTGTAATTATTGTGCTGTGATTCATATTGTGACAAATTCAAGTTGAAAAAAGCATATTAAAAACGTTTTAAAAAATTTAAAAAAACAATAATAATTAATATAATAAGGCTAACGTCACGTCGAGAGAAAAATATTCGTTGAACAAAGTTGAACGAGATGCAAGAAATTTTTAATTAAGGCAATTAACTATGTACTTATTGTTAGTAAGCAATTACAAAATAATTCTTGCCATTTCTGTATTATTTTGTACGCACGATCGATACACAACACAACACAATACGTAGTTTTTTTGTAATTGTTTTATTTATTTGTTTATTGTAATGTTTAAGAGATTTAATAAGCAATTTATTTGTTATTTATACATCGTCGATCGATAGACGCATAGTTATGTAAAGTTTAGCGTACGTTCTGCTTGAGTTTTATGTTATTTTTGTAGTAAAACAACGAAACAAATACAGTTTACCATAATGTAAGGCATTAGCTGACCTTTATTGTTTTTTTTTTTGTTGCGATTTTATTTGCGTAAACTTTTTAGCAAACTTTTTTTTAGTTTTGACCTATCGAATACTCAAAAAGCAGCTGCGAATTGCGACTAATCAAAGTCGGAAAATTCAGCAGCGTTTTTTTTTATACAGCGAAATGGCTTATAGTTTAATTTATTGTATTTTGTATAGAACTTTGTATTAACGAAAGAAAAACGTACAAAAAACGCGTGAGATACAACGAAATGTTGTTAGAAAAAAACATATTTTACCATCAAATCGATTCTAGGAGTCGATTTTAAAACATTATATCGAATTGTTGTTGTATTTAAGAGGATTTATTTAATGTTGACGCTGTCATTCATTGTATTTAATGATGTCTGTAACCCTTTGAAGTTTTGTTTGTTTTGTGGGTGCACAGCTATGTTACTTGCCATTTTTATATTTTGTCTTTTTGGGTAGCGGGTTGCAATTTGCAATTAACCAATTCGTCCATGTATTGTATTGGATCTCATTCCGTTGCGCTATTCTGCACGTAAATATTTTTTAGGAAATATTGTTTTCACATCGAACAACTGCCAACTATCTTTTTTTTTCTCAAAACTTAAAAAATGTGTTCGACATAATTCTCTGGCTGTAATATCGCATCGGATGTTGCGCTCTCTGAACTTTTTTTGTTGCTCTCTTTAAATATTAGAGCGGCGAATTTTCTCGAATGAAAATCCTCGTAAACTGTAACTATTTAAAATTTTGTAACTATTTATGTGTAATGCGTTCTGTTATATTGTATTGCGTGTATCTCACCTACGCAACGCTCATTGATATTATATGTGTGTGTAAATTATTTTGTTTGTTATCAGCGTTGAGATAGATACGAAACAGCCATAGGTATATTTTACATGTTTCACGTTTTTATTTTATTTGTATAGCGTTTAGTCACCAAGAGATTCATATTTTATTATTTGTCAGAGTTATCAGAGGCGTTTAACGATTGTTATTTGGTATGAATATGATGATGAATTTGTCAGAGTTGCGTCGTTTTTCGGCATTTTACGTCGATAGTGATGGGATGATGGCAAAGTATCGTGTTGCGATGTTGACGATGAATATTTTTATACCTATAATTTACAATTTTATATTATGTAATTTTGCAATTTATTACAAATATAATGTTTAAACCATATATTTTTTATGATTTTGTTCTAATTATTTTTCCTTTTTATTATTTGAATTGAAATAGATTTGTAATTAAAGTTTTCCATTGTTTTAATAACTGGCTGGTATCAAGACTAGTAGTATATGCTAGTAGACCTAGTAGTGCGATTTATCGGTGGAATGTCTGCAGACGATCATTTAGCATTTTTCATTGACTGTTTTGTGAAGTGACTTGGCACAAAAAAAGGTTGGGAAACACAAATCTAACCCGGTCGCGAGCTTCAAATTTCCCCTTATTTTTCGCTTTGAATTTTTAGAGGTTAAAATGAACATATTTTCATGTTCATAGTTTATGATGTACAGAGAATAAGATTTTAAGCAGTCTTTTCAAATATAATTACATTTGTAAAATGTAAAACTTAAATGCGAGAAAGACTTTCTTTCATTGTCATGTAATGAATTTGTTACATTGATTTATTAGAAATGTCACAAAACATTCCTCGATTTTTATTAAACACAAATCCTCCTCGGCCCAAGGCTACAGCAATTCAACACCATACGTATGTCACATAATTTCCATAAAATATAAGACAATTCCAATTCGGTACATTGAAAGATTCCGAAATTATTACGAAAGTCAGACATTTTGGTATCAGGAGCACAGAGACCCGAAGAAGTAAAGTTGAGGATTGGTGTTAATACTAACAGCTATGGGATGAATTGTTCTTGCTTATTGTAGGTTGCGGTATTGGTGTAGTGGTTAAGGCGTGCGCTTGTTGTTTGGCCGTAGCGGGTTCGAATCCTGCTTGCGGAGGTCAAAAAGAATTTATTTTCAAATTTTATTTTGGAATCATACATTTTAGCAAAATACAATGGTCAACCGCCGCTTCGCGGCGGTAGTTCGTTTTCCCAACGGCCTGCAATCTTAGAGTTCGCCGCTTCGCGGCGAACTTAGCACGAGTCACAAGCACCCAGTTAATTGGAAAGGGGTTCGACCCCAATGGGGTCCGAACACACGATCCTCCAGATCGTGACCGTCGACTCTACCACTGTTCCACTTGAGCGGCATTCTCCTCGCCGAATTTTAAGGTTTAAAATGAACACAGTTTCATACTTATAGTTTATGATGAATTGAGAATATGTTTTAATATTCTTGAAATATAATTGTACGAATTGAAATTTGTATTTCTTAAATACGAGAAATTTATAAAATCAACCTTATTTAAAGGGTATTTTTTAAATATGAAAATTACTGATTTGACAATAGTGTGCAGTGTGTAGGAATAATCACACAATAAGTATCTTTAGCAACAAATATGTTTTACCATCAATATCAGAAAATAAAATATTTAAAACTAATAGTCATGTTTTGAAAAACTCCATTTTTTCAAGTTGGATTTCTCAATGAT
>WSZQ02069884.1:0-23550 GCA_019419845.2 Weissflogia rhopalogaster
CTCTCTGTTTTGTTTATATTGTCAACTATATTGTATTTGTTGTTAGCTATCATGATTTCGTAGTTTGCGATTCGATCATTGTTGCATATATAGTTTTTGTTTTGTTCAATACAATTTGCGTATAATGTAAGAGGATCGAGTCCGACAGGTAGCCGCAAATTGCGGAACGAAAACGTGAAATTCAAACTATTTTCTAAAATATTTTCTAATCTGCATGTTACAGAATGCCCATATGTACATTTACTCCTAAATGTTGGGTAATTATTGAGATATTTATCGTAAAAAAAACGTTTTTTCCGAAAATGTCGAGTTTTAGGTTTTCCTTTTTTTCATAATTCCCGAATTGCTAGGATTGAAATCAAACTCCTATCAATTCACCGTGAAAATATCTTCATACTCCTGGGACAGTTTTTCATTTGATTACTTAGAACCGTACAACTCATGAAATTTGAGTCTAATATCATCGATGATTTCACCGATAAATTTCATAAGTTATAATATCGGTTCTACGTAATCAAATGAAAAACGGTCCCAGGAGTTTGAAGATATTTTCACGGTGAATCGCTTGGTGCATGATTTTTAATCCTAGCAATATGGGAAATATTAAAAAACAAGAAAAACCTAATACTCGAAATTTTCGAAAAAAAAACGTTTTTTTTTACATGATAAATATCTCAATAATTACCCAACATTAAGGCGTAAACTATATTTAATGAGGAATCGACCCGTAGAAGGATGGGCATTCTGTAACATGCAGATTAGAAAATATTTTAGAACAAAGTTTGAATTTCACGTTTTCGTTCCGCATTTTACCGCTACGTGGTACCGGTCCTATTATCTTCAACCCTCTTATACTTGTCATATTTTTACACTTCCCTAGAAATGACGACTAAATTAATAACAATAAAGAGTACCTCCAAAAAATGAAAATAAGAATCAAATATTTATGCAATCATAAGAAGATAACTTATTTATTTTCCTGTCTCTCTCTAGGCTTGCGAATCCACACGTGGAATTCATGTGGCTACAAACAAATCGAAATCAAATTTACAATGTTACACAATAAAATAAAAACTAATTACAAAAACTTATCGACTGTACTGTCCATATATCAATAACGCCGATCAACTAACTTCGCCCAACTTCTCATACTCTCATAACTTATAAAAAAAAAAAAACAGAAAAATACAAAATAAAAACAAAAAAAAATAGGAGAAAGTTAGAGATGGCAAATCAAGAAGAAAAATGCAGGTCTGCGAGTGTACGCTCCATCCATCCATTCATCATCATTGTTCGCGTCAAGTAAAAGATTCAAATTTATTTAGCATCTTGTCTTTACTTAACTTACAATAATTATTATGCAATCAAATAGTACATAAGATGGGATTATACCTACAGCCAGAAAAATATCACCACATATTTTAAACTACGCTTTGAGTCTCTAGAATTCGACTGCATCTATATATATATTTATATTTCGCTGGGCGCATTTAGTTGTTTTCTCAGTATGCATCGCTGGCGCTATATATTTTCGTTTTTGTGTCTATAGTGTTTTGGATTCCCCAAAACCCTTCCAATACTACCCACAAAAATGTCCTTTAACTTTTGCAAAAACGCACAAAAACAAAACAGTGCTTAAAGGCGCCCCATCGATTTAATTAGCCGCCACTCACAACAGTATCCAAATATTCACAGTTTCCACCACGATTTCGCTGACGTAAAAAACATTTTTCTTTGTTCACTATTTACGCCGGGTTTCCTTGGAAAATCAAGAAACTCGACCGCCAATTGTTTTATTACATTTCTCGCTTGCACTTTTGTTGTATAAAAAACACCATCGCAATTAGTATTATTTTCGGTACTTCCTTTGTACATTTATTTAATCATTATGAGACATATATATTTTGTTTTTATATATAAAGCATTCGCACAATACAAAATAAAAATTAGAAAAAAAGAACGCGTAGGTCTCGTCTGGGCGCTGAGAACTGAGGCAACAGACGCATATTTTTCACCACCAGTGAAAAACGAACGCTGGGACAACTTATTACTTTCTTATTTTACAGAACTGAGAGGCTGAATGAAGACAAACAAATAAGATATTTTTAAGACACTGTACACGACTATTTCTCGTTTGGTTTCTGCTTTTTCTGTTTCTTCTTCAAAAGAGAACTATAAAGTTTGCGTTGTTAATGTTTAAGTCTCCACTTACAATCTTCAAATTTCTCCAAAAAAATTGAATACTCCTCTCTCTAATCAACCATATTTTTAGCAGCAATTTAGTAAGTAACTAGAACCAGCAGTATTTCAGTCTTGTGGTTTACGAGAGTCGGGGAACAACTTCAAATATCGTTCATCGTCAAATATCGTCGATGTTGTCAAACATTTTAGTAACAATTTTCCATGATTTTCACCAATTTGTCGTAATAAATATGAAAAAAATGTCCATGTTCGTGAATTTATTTTACCCTTGATTAAAGTGTCTAGCATTATAATAATTTGCCTTTCTTCAAGTTTTTTTCACCAACCAAAAGCGCCAATATGTGATTATACCCCCCAAATTGCTAAAGTTCGCCTATAATACACAACTCTCAGACATAAATTCGGAAAACGAAAACGATTTTTTATACAGATATCTTTCGTCTCTCGCTCTTTCGTAATGTAATATCATCGTATCGCAATTTCTCGTAATGTACAATTTGATAAATCGCCTAAAAACACACGCGCATACTTTCATCACCTCCCCGTCATACAAAACTATTCTCTTACTGTATCGTGTGCAGTATTTCGACTTACAGAGGGTATAATACAGCACATACTTTATCATTTCATCGAGACTTATCGAAAAACATGTAGAATTAGTTTTGCAGGCGCTGATTTTCTCACATAATCGTATATTTTGTAGTCTGGTTTGTAATCTATATATTTATATAATATATAATTATCGTTTATATCCCCGAAAAAATGTAACAAACGAATTGGCAGATTGGGCACACAACGCTTTGCCCTCAGTCCGCAATCAGATGTTTCTCAAAAAAGAAAAAAACACAAACCATCAGCATCATTCATCAACCACCGTCAAAAATCATAAAAATAAAAATTATAATAAAAAATAAATACATAAGTGTAACATGGATTGTTAAACATTTCCAAATAAAGAATTCCTTAATTTACAAAAAACAGAAATGGTACAAGGATTACAATTCTTGTGTTGTGTTCCTTTGTTTGTATGGGTGTGTATGCGTCGTGAGGGTGGGAGTAATTTTTCAAATCAGGTTTTTGGGAGTGTTTTCGGTGGTGTTTTGATGGTTATACTGCGCCGTTTCTTATTTTGTTTGTTCAACGTCTCTTTCTCTGCAAATCGTTCTCAATCACATGTAGGCGGTTGATTTACAATGTTCTTCATGCAATCATGCTTTATTTAGTAAAATAATATGTACGGACGCGTATTATATCATGTTTGGTTTTTGTTGTGTTGTTTAAACTCTCGCTTTTCTTTGCCGTTCGGACAAAGGAGGTACACTGTTTTGCCGCCCAGTTCACCTCCTTATCGCGCCGGGTAAAAACCAGCCAAAAGTCCAAAAACACGGAGAAACAGCAGCACAGCAGCAGCACGAGGTGTTGGAAAATAAAATAAAAAAGTAGAAGCAGCCGACCAGTTGAACGCCCTGTGGGACCAGGCACACTCGCTGGTTTCGCACTCAATAATGTCAATGTTCGAATCGTACAAATGATTATGATAAATGTCCGCAGTCACAGTCTATACAGGGAAGGTTCTGTACACGAGTCTCTTAATTTTAGTTACTTCGTTTTCTTCTGCTTCACCTCTCTCTCTCTCTCTCTATTTTTCTCTCTTGCATTCATCATCATTTAGGATCAATTATTCTGTACAGTATATCAATTTGCGTTAACACCTACGGGGGAAAGATTAGCTATGGGATATCTTGTAGAGCACTTTAGAGAGTAGCAGCGCCACCTGCTGGTCGAGGATCTGGCTCATGACGAGCGCGAGCAGACGCGACTCCTGCTGCACGAGCAGCGGCCGATTGTCGGCGTGCTCGGCGAGGAACACGAGCGTGGAGGCGGCGCGCCGCAGCATGTCGAGGCTGGTGCCCATCGAGTCGGGGTTCTCGCGCAGCGCGCCGATGCCGTGCTGGTTGGCCACGCCGAGCGCGCTCTGTTCGGCCTGTTCGATGAAGGCGACGAGCAGCGACACGCACGGCGGCTGCATGGCGACGACGCGCGCCATACTGCTGTCGGCTGCCGCGAGGTAGTGCAGCAGATTGATGGAGAACTCACGCAGCACCTGGTCCTCGGAGCGGCAGAGGTGCTTCGTGAGCACGGCGCAAAGGCGCTCCAGGCGCGAGAAGGGCGGCGTGGCGATCACCAGATCGACGTTGCCGTTCGTCACGCACAGCTTGCAGAGCGCCTCGAGGGCGAGCCGCTGCGGCGATAGCAGCGAGCCGGGGCCGACAGACGCAAACGGATCCTGGCCCTGCGCCGACGGGCACACTGCCCAGTGCAGCAAGCCATCTAGGAAGGGGCGCGCCACCTCCTCGGGGTACTGGTCGAGATCGATCTGGCCGGCGATGTTCGCGACGCACACGAGGATGTTCTCGCGTATTTGCAGGAGAAAGTCCCACCACCATTCGTTCTCGCCTTGTAAACTGCTGCATGAGTCTGCAAAGTCGGCGTCCTCCTAAAACATATTTATACTAAGTATTTTGCAAGCAGAGATTAAAAATCAAGGGAGAAGACTTGAACGTACTAATGAAAAACGCATAAAGATGGAACAGGAGAAAAAGAATGGCACAGAAGAGGGAGAGGGCAAGAAGTGAAACGGACCGATAAATGAAAACCGGTAAATTCAGAGAAAACTAAACATATTTCTATAAAGTGCAGACATGAAGCTAATCTAATGAAACTCAGAAGGATAAACAAAGAATACAGAAAACAAAAAAAGTATTACTCTTAAATGCTGAAGGAAAAAAAGTACTTACTTCTCTATCATAATTTCGCGTCTTTTGTGCTCGAACAGGATGATCATGATGCAAAAGCAACAGCTTGCCTATCAAACCCAAAAACACACAACTTTTGCTAAACTCCATCTCATTACCGGGAACAAACGTAAGACTTCTGAGAATGTTCGAAATGCAGACGCAACGCTTCGCAATACAGTCCTGGCTCTCCGTGAGCAGCGCCAGGCTGGCGTCGTCACGTGTGTACGCCTCGTCTTCGTAGTCGGACATCCGCCGACGCTTCAGCTTGCCCGCAATATCACGCACTTTGAATTTGCACGAGGGCGGCGGCGCGACCACCGTTGACGCCTCCGAGGCGCTCTCACCATCGCCGCCGCCACCGCTACTACCGTCACCCTCACCGTTCACACTGCTGTTCATGTTCAGATCTACACTCGCCACCTTCGCGTCGCCGACGTCGGTGGGCGCGTCAACACAGTTGACTTTTTCACTGTCCTTTTCATCGTCCAGCGGCTCCGCCTTCACGATGTCCATGTCCACCTTTGTCAACGCACACGCGTCCGCGGCCGCTTCCACCTTGACTTGAATGTCCGCCGTCGCCTCCGTGTCGATCTCCATCTCATCGGGCGCGTCCTTCTTAATTCGAGATATCACATCACTTATCGTTTTTGTCCTACGTTTCCGCTCACTCGATTTACTAGTTGGATGAAGTGCCGTGTCGGTAGGCGGCGAAGATGGCTTTTTCGTTTGCTCATCGCCCGGTTGCTGTTCCTCCGTTTTGAATGGAACGTCGTCATCGGCGTTCAGCGGGGATTGGCGGCCGGAAGTATCGTGCATTTCACCGTCGTCGTCAACATGCTCAGATTTGTTCGTTTTCGCCTTCGACGACTCGAGCACCCGATTGAAAGGAATGCGTCCAAACTCCGCCTGAAAAGTGGGCAGAATATGCTCGGCAGTCAGATGCCAGGGGTCCGTCGAAATCTCGTCGAGGATCTTCATGCGTGCCACCTCCTCGCCTTTACAATCCCATTTCCTATGATGGTCCTTGATGAAGATATCTTCATCACGTTCGACAATCTTCACCTGAAGTCCCTTTCTACTCGCCATCGTATAGTTGTTAACTTTGTTGAAAATAACGGTACGTTTGCTAGCATCAAGTGGGACGACCACACCCCCCAGATCCACCTCATCCTCACCATCCTTATCCTCCGGCATTGTTGAAGGATAAGGCGCGTCGAACATATCCGTGAGCGTCTTCCGGAAGTGCTCCAGGAGTAGATCCAGGAGGCCAGGCCATTGTGTCAGGCCAAAGTAACCAATCGACGTATCGTCGTAGAGTAACACTGTCAACACGTCCAGTGCGAAAACACTCTCGGCCAGCAGCCCCGACCGCAGGCACATGATAATTCGCCACGCGTCCGTCGGTCCGATATCGGCACGACACAGTCGCTTCCGTCGATAGAGCACCGGCTGAGTGGCTTCGACGCTATCGGGTGGGAAGGTGATCTCCCGCTTGGGAACCTGTCCTTGTTGGTAGGGACCGCCGCCAGGTGTGGGTGAGGGACTCGGCATACCTTTACCTCCCGCGGGTGGCATCATGTTAAAGGGTTTGCCCGATCTCGGCCCGCCGATCGGTGGTCGTAGTGGTGAGCTTTGACCAACTCCCGGCGTAGGCATCGGTGACCATTGTGGTCCAGTCTGAGGTGGCAAACATGTCTGATTGGGTGGATACGGATCCCATTGGTTGGGCGGACGTGGTGGTCGCTGGCCTGGATTCCATTGCTGGCCTGGAGAGCCTGGTGGACCTGATGTGTTGGCTGGATAAGGTCCTCTGAATTGGGTATTGTTTGCCCATCCTCCTAAGAAGCAATAATTATGTTTCATCTGCATATAGCCAAAATGGAATCATATACAAGAGATTACAGGATTCTACAGATTCTGAAGGAATTGAATAGAGAAATTTCACTTACCATACATAGGAGGTCTTTGTGGTGGACCATAGGGACCAGGTGGATAACCACCAGCCTGTGGTGCATCCTTAGCGAAGTCTGGATGTCGTCGTGGTTGACCCAGTGGCGGTGGCATTGACTTATTCGACGGTGGCCCACCCGGGTAAGCTGCCCCAGGTGGTGTTGATGAAGGCTGATAGTATTCGGGTTGTGGTGGATACGCGCCCGGTGCCGGTTGCTGTTGTGGCGGGCCTGAAGGTGGCGGACCACCATGTGTCGCCGGCGGTTGATTCGGACCGCCAGTGTATGCAGGCCGCGGTGGATAACCACCCGCCGTTGGTGCTGCATTCATGTTATAGCGATTATACGCTTCCGGAGTCCCTGGTGGCGGCGCACCTGGCTGACTGGCGGCATTCGGCGGCGGCGCTGCACTGGAATCGGACGAGTATGGAGGATAGACAGGCCTACCTGTCTGCGCGTACCCCTGTCCACCCGGATACGGTGAATACTGATCTGGAGGTGCACCCGGTCCACCGGGACCGCCCGCGTTCGGCGGCGGCGGCGGGTACTGATTGTAGCTGCCCGCCTGACCCGGATAGCTCTGGCCCGGGGGACGTGGCGGTGTGCCGGCCGGATACGGCGGATGCGCTCCACCAGGAAATTGGCCGCCGCGTGGCGGCGGACTTGGGGAGACATCGTCGAACGGGTTCGACACGTTGACGTTATCAGAGGCAACCGTCGCTCCCGATGCAGGACCTGGGGGTGCGGCGTTCCCCAGATGATTCGGTGCCGTCGTTTCGCCGGCGTTCATGAGTATCTGTTGTGCGCCATGATGCGCCTTCTTATCGTGTTTACCGCCGTGTGGGGACGGCGCGTTACCCTGCGATGACGGCCGCTGCTGCTGCTGTGGTGTGTTATACTCGGCATTACCACCTGGTGGATAGCCATAGCTGCCGTAACCATCCATTGATGCACCACCTGAACCCGGCGGCGCTGGGAAACTATCCTGTGAGTTGGATGAACCCGGTGATGGTACCGAAGCGGCCTTCGCATTCTTCTTCTTCGAAGTGCTCTCTACTTGGTTGATAATCGGCTGTGGATCAATACCGCCGCGATCGAATTGGCACTCGTAGGCGAGCAAGTTTTTGGTGTAGTGTTTACGCAAGGTGTACGCGGCGCTCGACGACGCGCCAATACCCAACATGCCAGCGATATCTTTCCACGTCTTGTTTTTCGTTACCTATGATGCAAAATTGAATACGTTTCAAATTTGAACATAAGCTGATTGACAATTTAAACTTAAAAGCCTTGAAAAATGATCTTAAAACCATTAAAAACATTGAACTATTCAAATCATAATAAAAATAAACGTACTTCCATAAAACCCCCACGATCCTTGACAAACATATACAGCCGGAAGAGATCTAGTGGATTCTTGGAGATGGTTGGACACGTCGTTATCGGCGTGCGACGCTCCTCCATGAAGGCCAACAATTTGTCCAACCACCCTCGACGATCTGGATTGTCGTCCATTTCGTATAGCTTGCCAAGACTATCCGTTTTCTGTTAAACATCAATCACTTAGTTTATTGCTCATTACAAAGCACGTATGTCAGTCATGCTCATCACGATGACTATTTAAATAAGCTTTATTAGAAGGCAGAACAATGTGAATGCATTCCTAGCGTGCTATTATTAAGATTTGTTAAAGGTTGCGCATCAGAATGTTTCCATTAACACGTTGACACCACTGGCATGTACCATAAGTGGTACATAGTTAAAACCACAATGCCAACAGGTTAATATCTGAATTGGTGCATAAAATAATAATTAATTTAATTAATAATTATTCAAACACACAAGAATAAGGAATAACAAAATTGGGGATAAACAAAACCCCGCCAAAGTTAGTAAATATTAAGCTCATTAACATGAACAGATATTAGTTTATATAAACCTTAGAACGGTAGGTTTCCTGAGGTGGCTGATGAGTGTTAAATACCTGGAAAGAATTAGGGAATCAACATTTTTGTGGTATATCGCAGTGTTTTCTGTGTTCTCGTCAAAGTATTGCTATGATTTGCTTTGTTTGTGTGGGTGTGGATGTGTATTGTTGACTTACTGGACTTGCAGGTGTACGCGGCCAGCTGGGGCTGCTGATCTCGTATTCCTCGTGCATCGAGTTCATGCTCGCGGCACCCGGTGAAGGCACGGTACTCTGGGGCGTCGTCGGATGGCTGTAGTGGCCCATGTCGTTCTTGCGCGACTTGGGTGTTGTGCACTGCGGATCTTCGCCGGACGCTGCACGAAACAACAAGTGGGTGCCATTAGTACGTCCCTTAACGCGTTGGTCTTCAGGTGCAAAGTGTGTAAAAGAAGGTGCATTACCCGCGGACGCATTCGATAGCGTCGACTGTTGCGATCCCTCGTCGATCGGCGTACCATCTGGACCAGTGGTAACCACCGACGTGACGGACCCGCCCGCCGCCGAAGTCACATGTGTCGCCATACTGCCGACAGCCGTCGTCGTGATGCCATTGTCCATCATTTCATGCGGTGGCGGCGCCGCGAGCGGATGGTGCGAGTTGGGCGTGGATGCCGGCGGCGGCATTGGCCCACCTTCGTGCTGCTGCGGATGATTGTTCGGCAACAGTGGGCTGGTCGCCGGCGGCATATGCGGCGGTCCCATGCTTGGCGGCGGACCCATGCCCATGCTGAGATGATGGCCCGCCGGCGGGCCCATGTGATAGCCGCTTGTCGGTGGGCTGGGGCTGGGCGGCAGGCCGAGCTTGTTGTGCAGATGATGCTTGAGGTAGTTGGGCCGCTGCTGCGGCCCTGGCGACGGCGAGTTGGGAGCCGACGGTGGCGGCGGGCCATTGTTGCCCTTGCCGCCGCCCGGTGCACCACCACCAACTCCGGCGCCGCCGCCCGCAGCACCTCCACCACCGGCGGGCGTCGGCAGGTGATTGCCGACGCTCACGGGTGGTCCGCCCGGCCACTGTTGTTGCGGCGGTGGCGGTTGCGGCGCATAGCCGGGCGGCACCACGCCCTGCGCGTTCCCAATATGGTTCGGCAACGGCCGATTGAGATAGCCGCCGCCGGGCTGCTGCTGCGGCGGCATGTTGTTGTTCGGTGGCTGCGGTGGCGGCGGTTGTTGCTGCTGCTGCGTGGGCGACGGGCCGTACGCCTGGCTGGGGTATGTGGGGCGCGCGGCGTACGCTCCCGGCGGATACTGCGTGTTCGGCTGATAGAGGGGCATCTGCTGGCCGGCGGGGCCGCCCGACATGCCCGGGTGGCCCTTATACGCGCCGTGCATATGCGGTGGCGGGTAACTGCCCTGCGTCGCCATCGGTGAATGGCTTATGCGTGTCGATCCACTACCATCTGATTGGCCACTTGATGGACGTGGAGGCATCGGAATGTTTTGTCCTGAAAATAGACATATGAAAACATGAAAACATTTTCCTATAAACACATTACATCAGAAACATCGGATAAATTAGAGTCATTGCTTTTCAACTAGTGCTGTTCGTTCAATCGTTTGAACCTATTTCTAGTCATCCTTCCAATGGCCTACTAGACACAATTGATCATTAAAGAACTTGAAATTGCCTTTGCAAAAGTTATGATTAAAACAGTAAGTAATAAAGCTGCTTAACAGTACTTTATGATGTGAAAATATCGATGTGATAAAATGCATTCGGATTAGGGTGGTGCAAAAATAGAAAGCAAATCGCCACGCATAAAAATAAAACGCTACGAGCCGAAATAAAATGAAATAGGCAGAGGCTGGCAGCAGTAGAGAGGTGACAGTTGCAAGCGCACCGTGCGCGTTCGATCGCCTGCGACGTGGCAGGCGGCGCGCGGCGTTGGCGGCAGCGCCACTGCCGGCCGTGCTGCTGCTGTAATAGTAGTGGTAGTGGTGGTGGTGCGGCACGACGCCGCTCCTCCTCGTAGCCATAATATTTCCGTGCATTGTAGGGGCATCCGTGCGGCCTGCGGACGGGTGATGGTGGAGGCGGCGGCGGCGGGTGTGCGAGCGAGCGAGCGCACGCGATCGATATGCGATTCAGCCGCTCCTTTTGCCGGTTAATAAACCAAAAAGCAAAAGCGTTCGCGTCGCAATGGCAAAAGCAAAGCCCAACCCGCAACCACCACCGCACAATTTCGCATGAATTGTACAATCGGTAATAATAATTCACGACAGGCAAGTGATTACAAAACAGCTACGCGCAGGCAGGCAGTATTGCAAAATTAAAAAAGAAACTAAACAGGCGTCGCCGTTCGAATAAACAAAACATCAACAACTACAATTTACAACAAAAACAAAACATGAATGAATAAAGATGAGTTATGCGGCACTAATAGAGAAGAGAGGCAAAAATGCGTGCACGAAAACGGCATTTTTACAACCGAAACTTTTACAATTCGCAATTCGAAACTCTCGTAAATGAATGCAAATGATGTGCGGGCAAACAAAAACGCATTCCAACACTGAAATTTGCACACGATGAGGAAGGCAAAATACGTCAGCTTGTGTGCATCAATGAAGTGCGAGGATGTGCGTACATCACGGCCGAGAAGAGTCGGCGGCAGGAGGCGCGACAGTAAAACATGAAAGCATCGCAACAACAATGTTGTAACAACGAGAGGGAAAACACGTGGCATGTCGAGTCGACCCACACATACCATCATAAACAGCCGCCTCTACTGTCTGACGTAGTACTATGCAGTATTATTTAAATTATTTAATACGACATGCAGGATGTGGGTTTACAAGTGTGTAGCTAGGGGTGTAGGAAGTGGAAGGTTAAATAGGGCTCGAAGTATGAGAACACGCAGGTCGCCCGTATTTATCCTCTGGACTTCAGTGTCTTGAAGTCACATCAACAGACCGACACTCATATACACATATATAACCAAAGTCAACCAACCCGCCACCGGCATCGTAAAACCATGCGGCGCCGGTGGGCGGTTGGGCTTTGTGGGTGGCGGTATGCGGGGGCCACGCTCTTTCAACCCACAGCCAGCCACCCTCGCAGACGCCAGCACCGTCACTCCGCCTGTGTATGGGTTAGGGTAAAATCCGGAATGTTCGTAGTAAAATGTAGGTCAATGTTGAGGAGCGAGAGACCCGCATTTTATCGAACACATCCCGCCGCCACGTCAATGGGGGGACCAAGAGGGATGAAAAGGAGGTGGAGGTGCGAGACACGTGGTGGTTGTAGAGGCAGTTGAATAGGTACACATGGTTTTGTTGCGATGTTGTTAGAAGAGATAGTATAAGCGTCCTTCGAGAGAAAAGGGATAGTAATTTACGACACTCACCTACTGCTGGAGACATGGACCTGGAACCTGTCGAACCCGTAGGGGAAGGCGTCGGCCTCATCCCCTGCGAATTCGGCGTACCAGGTGCCGGTCCCCCTGAACTATCATTGCTGTTTCCACCGCTCAGATCCTGAAAACAAAGAATAGCATTAGTAATCATCTTAAACTAAACGAAATTGTTCTCAGTGATGGTTGAGAGCAAATAGACATAAAGGACATGTGATTATGCAAGATATGCCTTGCCAGTGCATTACAAATGCAGGATTTATGTTTGGAAACAAAATTTCGTATTCAGAATGTAGCGATAAACAAGATTATCGCCAGCAAAACGCTTGCCAAAGTTTACAGCACGCCTGTGGCGGCGAGGCAGAGGATTCATACGCTTGCAAAGAGAGGCTGGCTGAGGCGACTGGTGGCAGCAGAAAAAGCGAGACGAAAATACGCATTACAAATGAACAACTCGCGTTCTCGCCTTGTTAGTAATGCCGCACCCTGCAAGCCCAAAACTCCTTCTCAACTGGGATAGCGAGACGAAGAGATTCTCTCCGCCACTACGTGTCGAAGAATAAATTAATTTAGCGAATCGCCAGCAACCGGCAGAGAATGGCTTATAAACGGTAAATCTCGGATGCAACAACCAAAGATGGACAAGTCGCGGAATACCAAAAACGGACGTTGCAATGCGAGCAAATAGCGTTTGCCATTTGCAGTACAAGTGCCATCGCCCAGAGGGGGGCCGCCGAATAGAGGTGAGTTGGAAAGAGAACAAGAGCCATGAAATGAAGGGGAAGAAACGACGGATGGCGCGACAAGCAAAAGCAGGAAACAGGTTACCTATATTCAGAAAATGGCCATTATAAAATCGACCTTAATGGGGACAAGGCCGTTTGCTCGTTGCGAATGTGCATTACCACATTTCGCAGGAGTTAAAGAACTTTGCACAGGCAAAGACAAAACCCTCCTTCGAACGAACGAACGAACGAACGAACTGTACGTAACCAGCCTCAATCTGGGAAGCACGTCCCGGCAATAAATCGACAGACTCTCCACCGTCGTGCACACATACACATGCAGCCACTGCTACACTCCCTGCATTCGCAGAGAGAGATACGTAGAGTTAGGGAAACAATCCGCGGGATTTCCATTTAATGCCACAACAATGGACCGTAAACGCTCTCCCGCAAAACGCACGCTATATACATTTGCATCGCGAGACGTCGCCGTCGCCGTTTTCACTACGAATGTAAACAAACAAAACGCTTTTTTACGGACTTGAAATGGAGGCAAATTGCGCACGAGGCACGAGTTCATCAGCATCCACTTCTAGGTTTGATAGTCGTCACAAATTGTAAATTGCGACTGAAATTGAATCGTCGTGATTCGATTGACACGATTGAAAAATATCGACGAAAGATGTGAAAACCAACAATCTTTAATACCGGTAACTCTCAAAATTGTTGTCAATGTTGCTCATATTATGTCATACATTATACATATGTATATATATGTCACCTTTTACATATTATGGCGGGCAATCAGAATGTGCCGGCATCAACGTGAAATAATAAATGGTGAGGGTAAATGGCGACCTTGAGAATGCGTGTTTTTAATTCATGCCTGCCAAATCGTAGTAAATAATAAACGCATTCGCGTAAATACACACACATACACATGGCGACGTACACATGCAAAACTAGCAGATCCGTGTAAGTAAATCAAGTAAATATTGATTCGTATGCTATCTAATCATTTGTTTGCTGCCTTTGGCTATCCCTCCCACTACAAAAATATTGTTGTTCAAATTATTTAGTATTTATTACTATTAAGGAATTGGTACCAATCTATTTAACTTAGTATTTCTATGGCCTCTATTAGGCGTATAGTACAATAAAACCTGCCTCTAACGGAACTTAAATAACGGAACTAAATGAAACCCTGTCTACAACGGGAATATATCCATTAGTTTATAAGAGGTAATTTATTGTATTTAACGGAAACCTGTCCATAATGGAGAAATTGATTGGGACCACTCCCTTCCGTTATAACCATGTTTGACTCCATAATGAAACCATCTGCAACCTATGACCCATGGTACACTGAATCTCCTGTTTTCTACTTTCACGTGACCCACTTTGCCATATCCCATGGTGGTCCTCCTCTTTGCGGACGATGATTAAAAATTGTTTCCTGGGGATCCCTCACACTGCCTTAGACCCCCCCACCCTCAGAATGACGAATCTATCCACATAAGTTCTCTTCTAATTCAGATTGGGGTTGTTGATTCTGACCCACACCTAAACTAGGTTGCCGACCCTTGGTATAAACAAGTGGAAATTTACAAGTGTAACAACCAGATGGTAGATGGTGTTTTGGGATTCTACATACTACACATACCGGTTGTTGATGGTTCTACGGGTATTCCTATAATCGGCCCGGTTTGGGCAAAGTCCCAATTCGAGATGGGAGCAGTGTTCCGTTCAGAGAAACGCACCCACAGCTCGGGGAAAACGTAATTCCTTCCAGAGGCTCAGGAACAAGCAACACTACACTACACAGTATGCACTCAAACAGTTAAAGTTGTTTGGTAAATCCACTTAAGCACAACCATTTAGAATATGGTGTTCCTCATATAGTAGGGTCTTCGGGTGATTGGATGGGTATAGTCCACGTAGTCCCTTTGTTGGCTGTGATGCACCACGTATAAATAGTCACACTTTCGACTTGGTAAATCCAAGATCCAACAACGCGTACGTTGTACACAAGGCAGAGGCAGGCAGCAAGGCGCTCGCTGCTGTATGTCGCACAACGAAGCAACGCCGCTCCAACTCTCTATGAGAGAGGCTGCTAGGCGCTTGCCGTAAACGCCGGCGTTTGCACACACAAACACAACGCTGGCAATAATGCTGCTGATGATCCACTACACTAAACCGGCGAAAATTCGCGCGCGCGTTACAAATTCACTGGTTGTGAATAATAAACTTAGGAGTGCGTCGAGGGCTTGTACTTAAAGTGATAGCGTGAATGCCTTCGATAATTTTCCATGCTTTTTTTAACGCTACCAAGGGTAGGATTATGGGTAAGTTGTAGGTTGTGACTTGAGGAAAAACCAGGACGGAGGACGCGCCAGACGGACGCACCACTGAAAACGTAATGTACTGCAAGCGTCGCACTGTATATACGTACGAAACACACGACACGCACACGCAGCGGCCGGGGCACAGCACACTGGGCGACGGACGACGCCAAAACCAAACCAACACCAGCCACAGTGCGAGCCAGCCAGCACCGGTAGAGGCAGAGAGAGGCACAGGCAAAACGACGGCGCGCACACAAAACGGAACGGGGCACCGGCAGGCAGGCAATGCGCGCGCGTTTTGAGCGAGGCAGAGGGCAGAGGAACACGACGACGACGACGAACAGGCAGGCAGAGCGGCGAGCGCCTGTGTACGTTTGAACGCGACACGGTCGACGCAGCACATGAAAACGAGGCGCACTGCACATTGGCGGCGCTCGTTGCACACTCGCTATATATTCCGAGCCGCGTTGAGTTAGAGTTGTAGGGTGCCTGCCTGCTTCACACACACACACACACACACCATTCGGTTCTCGACCGCACCTATCCGCTTGCTAGGCACAGAGAGAGGCAGCAAGGCACAAGGCATGCAGGCAAGGCAGGGCGGCGTTGCCAACGCTGGGACCATCTAGACACACACACACACACCATCGTCGGGCGGTGTTGCCTCCTCGCAGCGGTAGCGTATGGCGGGTATGCGCGCGCTGTGCGCTTTTGCGTGGCAAACACACACCGACGCCAGCCGTACGAGAGCCAGAGAGAGCGGATGGCTTGAGCCATACGAAAACTAACGTAACAAACCATCCGACCCCGTTGGTCGTTACCAACAAATGCTTCACGATTCGAAAAACTTGCTCCTATTTCATAGATGTATCCTAGGAATACTCCCTAAAAAACTGCCTCGACCCAATTGCATGTTGCATAGGTCCAAGAGTGAACGCTGTTCAAGGTTCTATCTGGTCCTGTCTAAGATACTCATAATCAGTCCTAGTACTTTTTCTTTCATCAAATTTTAATGAGTTGCTGTGATGCACATCACACCAACTTGGAAGCAATTATTAATTAAAGTCCTACCAAATTCAAATGGTAACATTTTTAATAGTCCAATTTATTCCTTTAACATGGTAACACTGTTCAATTATACTTTGTTCAAGTAATATTTCCTAAACTGCAAACAAAATGCAATGTTAGGAAGCCTTTGTTGTTAAAAATAAATCAGGTTATCCACTAAACTAAAATATAATAGGATGGACACCTTCAAAAAAAAAAAAAGAAAAGCGAGGCTGAAAAAAAAAGTCACCCGAAGTCGGAAGGGGCAGGAGGGTGACAAGCCTTACATATCTTTCCAGAGTTTTCCTATAGCAAATTATATAGGCTTTAACCTTAAATATGGACTTTATTAGTGGAGGAAGACATAAACGCTTTCATCTGGTTGCAACACAATGAATCTTCCTTGAACAAAGCAACATACTGATTATAACTCGTTGCTCTTACCATCTGCTGAACTACACACAGTTTCAGTTATGTAATCCCATCAATTTGACTTGGTCAGAACAACGCATGGAAACACCTATAGTTGTTTAGCATAAGTTATCACATCCCTAGCGGTCCCACCACTTTGGCACCAACTTCCTCTTGTCCAACCACACGAGAAAGACTAGTAGAATCCCTTTACGGTATTCAGTAAAAGTTATATTATAGTAATTCCACGGCTACAAACTCCCTTCACTTACTAAATTTTATTCCATCACATTTTGTTCAATCACATTTTGTACCATTTGCACCAACCAAACAAAAGGAGCAACTGTAAATCTTCAATTTGAAGCCGGCACAACGTTATGTACCTCAGAATAAATCAAGCCTCCATACACGGAGCAACATGTTATATCCGACAACATGCAATATAACATGTTGCAGTTAGCAATAAGACGCTAACGACGCACCTTGTGGTTGGTTCGTTGGTGCGTGTGGTTTCCCAACTTTTTCGCCACGCGGCGGCTGTGTCTGCCATGCTTATGATTGCTACAAATATTACCTACCACAGAATACTGCTGTCGAGTCTTGCGCTTGCTTGTCCATCAGGCAGCACCGCATGGAAAACATGCATTGCCGTGGCAACAGCAACGCAACGCTCAGAGACAACAAAACCACATCATAGAGAAAACCACGCGCGCGCGTTCGCGCTCGTTGGCCGCCGTGCACGACGGCCGGCTCAACCAAAATAGAACATCGTCGTAGTAAATAACGGCGTGGCGCAAAACACACTCACCGAAAAAACACCATACACGCCTTGATGACAAAAACGAGCCATTACTGAAGCTGGCGTCGGCTGCTCTACGTAACGAGCTTTTTTTCCCTTCATTGCGCAAAACGTGTTTTGTTTCGCTCTTGCACTTTGAGCGAATGCTGATTTCCACAATTGGAAATAATTGAAATTAAAATGTTATACAAAAAAGTAGTATCAAATATAAAAATGAGGATTTTTTGGTAAATATTTGCATATTTCAAGATTACATGTCTCTTTTTTGAAAGTCGTGCCTCTTATCTAGAGAAAAAGACATACTTGTCGTCACAAATTCTATGCAAACATTAAATAAGAAGAAAAATATAAAATGCAAAAGGACAGAAAGTTTGCCATTAAATATCTTGTTATTGCGCTGTTGGATAATCACAAAATCCTATAAAATAATGTGAAGGTGTGAAAAGTGGAGATCGAAGAAGGCAGGACCCAATTTAAGTGAAATCCGATGTGGCAGGAGCTGCTAAGCAAATTACACAACGAGCCCAAATCGCAAATAGAAGGGGCGCATAGAGTCATAAAACAGGCTCGTATTCGGCGGCTAATAAAAATAACAGCTCGTTATCCTCGCGATAATCGACGCTCCCATGGGACACCAAACACCTTGCACTCTCTCGCGTCTTTGCAGGCACGGCACACGGCAGAAGCCTGGCAGGCAGTTTCACGTGACTTTCGCGCGCGCTTGCGCCACCAACCAACCAGCCACTCTCTAATGCAAAGTGTGGCATATATAAATTTCATTCATAAACACACAGCAGGTGGTCGATGCCACTTGCCATCCATCCACCAGCCAACCACAACACTAACTCTTTACCCCTCCGATTTTCGCATTTCTACCTACATCATCATCCACGTGTCTGCCGCCTTTGTATTTGTCCATATAGCTCTCTCGGAATATAGCGCATATGTGAAGGTAGTATGTGTTAGTGTTGGGCACATATGCAACGAAACGAGGACAGCACATTTTTACGATGGCATGCTGATCACAACTTTTATGTAGGTTGGGTGGTTGGCAGGGAGCGTGGAATAGGGAGAAGAATCCCAGTTCACGTCAGTATCACCCGAATCAACAGCAGCAGGAGGAAGGTGTGAGTCTGGAAGAAGGAATTTGCATTTGCATCATCCCAACCTTGAATATACGAAAACCAAAGCTGTGACGACGACCAAAAATTCCCAGCACCCCCACTCACTTCCGCAATTCCCTCATTTCTCCTGCAAATCTTGTGAATTGCAGGTCCGGGTTTGGGCGGGTGGTGCGCGCACGTGGGAGCCGCCCCCGTCTGCCCCTTTACGCGAGTGTGTGTGATTGTGCAAGTGTCGGGCAACGTTAAAAGGTTGACCCAGATTAACATTAGGGCAGGTCCAGAGAGATAGCAGCCTGCTTGCCTCTGCCTGCTTGCTTGCAGCCGATTTATTTTCATCGTCATCTCTCCTGAGCGCGCCCGTTCCTCACTCCTCTTCCTGCTGCTCAACGAACGATGGTGGAGGCGCCCCGACGCATTCAATAGCGCACCCAATCTTAATGTTAACCAAAGGACTAGTGCCCACCACCTCTACACTTTCAGATTCCTACACTCTCTCTCACACTTGCACTACCAACAACAACGAGAGGAAGCGAGGGCGAATGAAGTCGTTGTGGGCACAATTGTGTGAATGCTGACAAACACGCTAGTAGCTATTCAATGACGCCACGATTTACGACTGCCACTCGGATGACGACGACGACTACCGGTATAGAACTGTGTCTACCGTCGGCAAGTGTAATCTACTATTACTACTACCACAATATTGGGACAAAGATGAACGACCACCGAGATCAAAACAAACTGAAAGTTTGTCGCGTCAATGAGATATGAATAGATAGGAGAGAGTGTTGTTGAAATCAAGTTTGAAGATTGCGTTACATACACTTTTAGGCGTTTAAAAGGATAACAATGAAAGTGATTCCTTCCGGGATTTTAGTTTGGTAAACTTTCATTTAGTTATAATTACACTATTTCTGGTCTTCGGACTCTTTCTAGTTGAGCATGATGTATTAAACCAGTCCTGAGTAAACTCAGAATACCACTTACTTACAGTCTTCCTGGAACCGCAGCATGCATAACATCAGGGAGATGCTGTAAAAGTGTTCTAACACCCATTTCTTTGTTGGATTTTTAGGTGTATAAAAATTGATGAGTTGATGGTTATATATTCCATATGAAAGGGGTGCTTTAATTTAAGTCTTTCCAATTACAGAAGGATATTTTAGAGCTTGTTGAATGGGAATGGAAGACCTTCGATCAGATCTTCAAATACCAAGCAAAATATGATGGACACGTCTTATTGGATTAGACATTTGAGGAATGAACTACATTTTCAGATTGCTATAAAGGAGAAAAATGCACAAAATGAAGGGAAACTCCAAGGATTGTGTTACAACTTCCATTCCTGAAGTAGTAAACATCCACTGCACCCACGCACCCAATGACATCCTACTGTATTCCAATTAGATTGCTACTTTTTACTTCACAATAATATGAAGACAAAAGACTGAATAGAAGTCTTCAACCTCCATTGCACAATGACCAAGATCACGTTACCTTGGTCTTCCCGCGAAAACCCAAAGATCAATTTTGATCCTAATTGCAATTGGAAACAGAGCAATTCCAAGTGGAAATACTATCAGACCATAATTGGAGACATAAAAACCGATACACATCAACAAAGTTGCTGTGTGCGCTTGCAATTGCAACGAATCCCATTGATGGCCAGGCCACTGTTGGCGTCGCTGCGTTGACTCACCGAAAACCCGAAGCCGATGCACGTTGCCATGTTTGTGCAATCGATGCTCACACGCACACACACATACATACACTGCAGGTATGTGCAACTACTCGCTGTTAGTTTATTACCGCCGGTGGTGCCCGGCCTGCCATGGCATGACATGGCCTGCTGTAGTCACCGCAGAAATGTGGCCGACTACCAAACGATCCAAACCAACCATCCAACGCGTACGCTCGCCAGTCAGCTAGCCAGCAGAGAGAACTCTGCACATGAAAGGGAAATGATTTTACAGTTAAATGGGAAACGTGAGTTGGCTGGCACGGGGAGGCCCCTGCGCATTACACACGTACGCCGTCCGCACACATGCACAAGCATCCGCACACACCTCTTTTCACCGTGTGCTTCCTGCCGCATCTTCGCATGCATTCTCGTAGCGGCATTCCTGCACAGACATGCACTCACCCACACCCCCAGACTCAGCCAGTGTCCAAATACATTCGATGTGCAGAAATGCATGCCTGCTGGCTGTGCAAAGATCACAGAACCAAACTAGAGCAGCGCCCATCAGCTGATAGTTGGGTATAAACAAACAAATTACGCGAGATGCACTCGAGCTCGTGCATCTCCCTGCCGCGTTCGCGCTCTTCATGTACTTCCGAATGCATTATTCATAAACACACGCAGACACATCAAACGTTATAGTAGATAGGCACAAGTTTACACCACACAGATACATCATCATTACATATGTTCGGTTTGTCGAGAGAGCGAGAGAGAGAGAGTAAATGTATGAGAAATGAGGATACGAGGATGCAATGAAAGTGAGCCGTCGCATCGTATCCCTTTGAAGATGTATCGATCAGCTGATCATCGGATTTGTGATACTCTTTCGGGTCGGTCTTGAATGCGAATGAGCACATACACCCGCCGCCGCCGTCACCGCCGTCTCCACAAGCAACCAACCACCTCCAACATCATCATGTGTACTCGTACGCTATAAATAACGCCCGTCGTCGTCGTCGTCGTAGTCGTAGCCGCTGCCAACCAACGAACGAAGGCTCCTTTCGACTTGAGGAGACGTCTCTCAAACTCGGAATTCGCTCTGCTACTACAATATACGCACACGTTGCTCTAGTCGACGAGGCAACTACATTCAAATAACCTTGAACTTGAAAACTGGCGCGAACGTATGTTCAAGAACTTACTGCAGCAGCAGGAGTAGCATGCCGACCGAATTAGCTAAACGTTGTTTCGAGATCATCATAGTGCCTTCGCATTTCCTACTACTACGAATTACGGGAGCATAACAAGGAGTTGTGTATAGTTGGAATCACACGATATTTGCGGTCCATACAATGTCATTACTTCAACCTCATCAACTTAATCACACTTTGCACCTTAGGCTTATTACCTAATAGAAATCCAATGAGGTTAGAAAGCAACTACCCGTTGTCCAGACCCAGAATCATATCACGTTACCTTCAACATAGTCCCCGTTGTTTCAATTTGATCGGTCTGATCCTCCTAATCACACTTTGTGGCAATCAAGATTTTCAGGTTTAGCTATTTTGTAGGAAGCCATAAGGCAAACGAAAGAAAAAAAGCAAGTGCCGCCCTTGGTATACACCAAGAGTCATAATCAGTCTGATCTCCTAATCACACCTCGCATTCAGTGTGGATTATTCCCTAATTAGACCACAGGCTGAAAGCCACGTTGTACCGAGCCAAAATTTGTAATTTTCTCTTCAATCAAACCGGGGCATGCTAATTGCATAATTTAGTTGCACGCTCAATTAAATCCATATAGTCTAGGGAAATCGGTAATCGCCAGTCTTTTGGAATGGATGGTTGGATGGTAATTCCACTCCTGTCATCCGTACCAGGTTCAACCAAAAAGGTTGCGGCGCATTTTCCAGTTTGGCCTATTCGCCTATTGAATGTGCCATGCACAATCTCCCATCGGGATAAATATCAATGAAATGCAGACTAGAGGGCAGGGCATTCGAGGGAAAAAAACGGGAAACTCAATTGTGTCACCGAACCGTGTTCGTGTGTTGCTGTCATCCGGCTCGAACCCCCAAAATGGGCCATACACAATCGACACACGAAAAAAAAGGCCCCGTGTGCTGGATGAGGTACGGTACACTGCAACCTTCAACCCTCACAAACCCCCTAAATACGACGATCTTTCGAGCCAGGCAAGTTTCACAATACGTCACATACACATACAGCGTATTGCTCTTGCATCGTTCATAGTGCACATAATGGAAGAGATCAGAGCGATATCCCCACATCGCAAACAGCACGGGCGCAGTCGTGCACAAAAGCGTACGAAACGACCGACCCCGAAGAGCGTACCTAGTCCTGCTATCCGTCGAGATCGAGAGGGAACCCGTAAACGTCCTCTCCAACTTCGCAAACAGCTAGCCGTCGCACGTCGAGCCTATAGGCCCGAATGTCCCAAACGTGCCCAAGTATCCCGAGGTCTATCCGCCAGCAAATTGCAACCTTTCTCCTCCACCTCCTCCAACCGATGGCCTCTTACTCTCCACCAAAACCACCACCTCTCATGTTCCAGCTCTTGTGTTTCATTGATGCTCCCACTACGAATTGCCGCCGCAGGGCCAAAGTTTGCATTTCGCCTGCATGCGACCCAACCCAAACGACTCCTCACCACGATTCACGCTGCCTGCTCGTCGGTCTCTCTTTCGGCTCTCGCTAACCCTGACCTTAAAACCGCCCGCGTAGTAAAACCGGGACGGTCTGTAAAATGGGTGGGTGGAATGTCGAAGGGTGTGTGTAGGATGGGGACGGAAGAACTCAAAGGGGGTGGTGGATAAATCGCAAATGTAAATGTAAATTTCAAGTTCACGGTTTACAAACATTCGTTCAAACTCGAAAGATCAGACCAAACCAGTGTCTGTTACTTGGAGGCTAGAGAGTGCCTTCTTTCGCCTGCATCTTCATATAGAACATTTTCCCACCATTCCCCTTTCACTATAATTGGCGTGCAGTTTATGTATGCCTGCATTTGATAACATTCCCAGCATTGGCTGGCTGTCCTGCCCTATTTACAACATCATCCCATTCACCACTCCCCCCCCCCCCCCCCCCCCCCCCCCCCCCCCCCCCCCCCCCCCCCCCGCACCCGGCCCA
>WSZQ02069927.1:0-52393 GCA_019419845.2 Weissflogia rhopalogaster
TTTACATGCTCAATGAACTCATCAGCAATCTCATTAATTTGAGGTATATACTGACGAGTAACACGAGGTTGCATCATGATTGGGTTCACAGAGGAGCGAAAAGATGCCCATTTCTCAAAATTGCTAAAACCACTTTCTAAATCTCGGAAAATTAAACGAATTTGTTATTCTTACCCATTAACGACACCATATGTATCGCCATACATATCTTTCCTTAAAATATGTCGATAGGTATAACTAGAAAGGAAATCGATTCTTCTTGGCCATGGACCTTCATTTCGATAGAGCCATTCAATATCACGGACATCGTAGAGAATCACCGAATCAGCACCAGGAAGAAATTTTTGCATTCTTACAATATCTCCATATTGTTCATGCATACTAAAATGCATTTTAAAAATTGTAATTCTTACAAAAATATCGTTTTTATGATATTATACCTCTTGAAAATCTTGAGAAAATTAAAATCAAAAAGTCTCCATGAATTGCCAATAATTGGAAATGGTTTAGGGCCTGGGATTGATTCGAAAGGTTTGGCATCTTCGTATTTTACAGCAGTGAATTTTTGTTTTTTCGACGCAGCTGGACAGGATGAACACCACCGTAAGTCGAATGCTTTGGGTGTATTTTTATTTGCTAATACACGGGATACACTTGTTCGAATCATTTTAAATATCCTAAATTTCTTCTAAATTTCACTTTCTATCTCGCTATGTTGGACCAACTGTAGTTTATTTGCTTATATACTATATAGGATTTCGGATATTTTTTATATGTAACAAATTAGGAGATTAGATTATAGTATTAGTTTTATTATTCCCTTACAACTTGATTAGAAATGTTTTGCTAACTACAGAATAATTGTGAAATGATATAAATTATTTTGCTTCCATTATTTAGACCAGGGATGGCGAATCTATGATTTTTGGCCAGACTGACCTGTTTTAAAAATGTACATAGTAACAATTCATAAAATGCACATTCTAACGATATTACCGAATCTTAGTAAACTTAAAAATCATATGGCAGCTTCCGAAATGTCTTGAAAATAAGATAATATCTATAAAAATGTATAATCTCTAAGTGAGTGTGAATGTATATGATTTGATCGCCGATGTATTTATCTAATTGTATTGCCATAACGAATTTTAACAATCTATGAATGAAATAATGATCATATTATTGAACTGTTATCAATAATTTTCTATCAGAATATAATCGTAAATAAATTGGTTAACCTTTGTAACAAAACTCCTAGAGAGATAAAATGAGCAATAAATGTGAAATAATTAGTGATAACGCATTATATCCGATGATAAGTCAATACAATATGAGTTCAACTACATTAGTTGTTAACATCTGTCGCTTTAATTTTTAAAGGATTGTTACTGACGTATAGAAGTATTTGTGGAAATTTTGTATCCTGGTGGTTTCATTTCAAAAGGGGATGATGAGAATTTGGTTAAACATGTCCCGCCCACTAGAAACAACCTCTTGGCCTTGGACTTCAACCATGGCCAAGAGGTTGTTTCTCAAACCTTTCGCTGACTTGCTGGAGCAGATGATGTGCTCGGACTTGACTGTACTTGTGTTCTGATTACATAGCCTTCCACAGATGATACCTTAGGACACAATGACCTGTTAGGAGTTCAGGGAATGTTTCTGACTCATTCCGTGATAGTTGGAGTACCTTTTGGTTTTTATGTTCCCAGTGTTTTCGTCTTACCCTCTCTTCCCATAGATGGATTTATTCTGAAACCCACATGAGGGAAATTTGAATGTTCTTCGCCAGTTACCTGAGGATATTTTAGCCTTCCCAGATTGCCTTGGTCGATGCATTATATTTCTTGTTCAGTTCATTTCGTATTTGTGTCATTTCCAATTTGCAATTTCTTTCAGTGTCTTATTCATTGAAAATTTGCAAACTTATTACATTGTTATTTGATGACCTTAATCCCGATTACTCAATTCCATATAAATCCACAATGTAGCAGATACAACTTCGCTGCACTCGTAACCTGTACCGGTAAGTGATGTTGGGAACCGCTGAGCACGGTCGTTGTATATTTTCCAAGCTTTTGATGGTCAATAAACAGAATAGATTTTGGAGAGAAAAGGTAGAGAAAGGGCAGCAAGACTGCAATTGAAAAATATTTACGACGTGCACATTTAGCGAGTTGGGTGGTTTTGGAAAGCGAAGCCGATCAGATGGTGGATCAATTGTTTAGGCACGTCCGGTGGTACCATCTTATCATTAGCAACCTTCCGCTGATCGGGTAGGTTAGACTTAAGAGTGGCGAAATGTGCATCGCAGATGTTTGGCCAAAGCTGTGCCTAAGGGTAGCGTTTCGTAAATCACCTTGTAGGTCTTGAGAGAGAGAGAGAGAGAGAGAGTAAGTGGTAGGCGGGATGTGGGAAGTTGGGGGAGTGATGAACCTCAATCGAGGTGTTGTAACATTTGCGTAAATAAAGTTCGTCACAAGCCATACTTCGTGGTATCAACATTTCTCCGCAGCTCAATCATCACTGTCAACGAACGGGTAGTTCGTGTCATGCTGAAATAAAAGACCTTCGGCGTTTTCATCTAAGGTTGATGTTGTCAGCAGGCAAGCTGTTCGGAACAAGTGAATAACAAGTTACAGACTGCATTCGCAAAGGAAGTAATTGAATAAGTAATAGCATAATGCAGTTGGAAACGTTGTTACACTATAATAATGCGTGATTGTGAGAAATAGTTATCATAGATTGTGAGAATAGCTATAATGGTAATATAGCAACTGGTTTATCACTCTAGAGAACAAAAGAGATGCATTGTCAGTTACAAAAGTAACTCGTAAAGTTGATTATCATATCCAAATCTTATATAACATATATAAGAATGTATTTATTACAAATCTTCCTGTTTGAAGCATTATTATTAATGATTGAAGGGGGTTTTATTACAACTCGTAAGTGTTCCCGTGTTTTATGTATACATAAATTTAGAAAAAATAGATTAATACGTTGAATATGCTTAAATACGTTTGGTTTAAGCAATAGTACCAAAACCAATATGGAATACATCATATACAGATCTTCTTCGACAAGATCTTCTCCTCAATTATGATAAATATGCTCGTCCTGCCCAACATTATAATACAACAACCGTGAAATTCGGTCTAACAGCTCGTCATTTTTATATTAACGAAATGAAATCAACCTTCACCCTTCATTGTTATGTAAAATTAGTAAGTCCAGAAATATTTGGTTAAACTAGTGCAATAGTACAAATTTTTTTTTGTGAAATTATTTGCGTATGGACCGATATATTTAGGTATGGACGGATGAAAAGCTCAAATGGAATTCCTCACACTATGGCAACCTTTCAATGGTACATTTTGCTGATCATGAAGTTTGGCAGCCTGATATATTTGTTTACAACAGGTACGGAATCCAATTTTAAATATTCAGTTAAGTCTAGCAGTAGGCTAATGAGGTCACCTGATAATCGGGACAGCTTATAAATTTGTGGGGTTTCTACCCAAGCATCTGCGATTGCACTTTTCCGAACGGCGGACTTTCTACACCGCATATGCGTCCCCGCAGTCTTTTGCCGTCGCTGGCTGGTGGTTTGCGCAGCCCCGCCGCAGCCAGCGGCTACCTACCCTGTTTCCAAGTCGCACCGGCTTGGTACCTCCCTCAATCCTACTTAAGTCCTAACTAACCGATCAACATACACCGCGATCAGCCCCGCTAACAATCTAACAACCTCCAAAGTTCAATCCCCTCAAGAGCAGCTCCGAACTTCTAATATTTTCCTAACTTCTTTCACTTGGTTCTCGACCACACTCACGAACACAACGTCTTCTCTTTGGTCTAAATCTACGCGGTCAGCAGTGTTCAGCACTTACACTTGTTACTTTGTAATAAACTCTGTTGTTACTTGAAGCAGTGTACTTTTCACTTCACCACGTTCACAGATCTCCCGTCTCAACGTTACATAACACGCATTCCTCAAATGAAATTATGCGTTATCTTACGTTATTGTGCCTCATTTGGTTGTCATTTGTTTTATATGTATATTTAGTGCTACATCCCAAGCTGTAAACGCATATGGAAGTACACCTGTAATACTGTATGAGAATGGCAAAGTTGTATGGATACCACCAGGACAATTTACCGTCCTGTGTGAAATTGACTTGAAATATTGGCCTTTCGATACTCAGGAATGTCGGATTATTATTGCCTCATGGACACATGATGGTGAACAAATTGATTTAGAACTATATAATAGTGAGACAGAAATAGCTGTGTGTAGATGATATATTCCTATTCCTAATTGTATGATAATTATTCACAACTTTTGTAGGATGATCATTTGATTGAAAGTCACGAGTGGAAACTAATAAGCTCCACAGTGGAACGGGAAGAGAAAAGATATCCCTGCTGTGTTGAATTCTATCCTTTTATTTATTTCAACGTTACTTTACAACGAATTTCGCCCAGTTACAAGGCAGTAGTAGTTTCACCTGCTTTTGGTAATAAAAACCATAAAGATTTTTTAAATATATCAGTAATGTGCATAACTTGTAATTCTCTTTATAATTTTAGTTGTAATTTTTTTAATATTAATGGCATTCTGGTTACCCCCACAAGCAAGTGAGAAAATCATCCTTCAAGGATGCACTGCTATAATCATTGTTATGTATCTAATATATTTTACTCAAAAATTACCGGCGATGGGTACGAATACTCCGTTAATTGGTAATTACAAATTTAAAATATAATTTTTAACTTTATAACTTATCTTGTTTCGTTTCCAGTACTGTTTTACAGCCACGCTCTGTATATAGTTTGCTTCTCCATGATTGGATCTATTGTTGTGATCTGGTTAGCTCGAACTCCACATTATACCAATTTATCATGGACGCTGAAGCAATGTTTAATTGGGACGTTCGGGAATAGTCTATGGCTTAGTGAATATATTGCACAAACGAATATAAATAGGCGTGTGAATACAGAAGAGCTACAAAATCATGAAGGCAATGGTGACATAAACGATCGGGATCAACACATTATGGATGAAAATCATCATATTGTAGAGTCAAATCGTCAAGTTTGCCAACAAGATTGGATTCTTCTAGCTGTTGCGATAGACCGTATTTCATTTTACTTCTATCTAGTGGTATTTTTTATTTTAAGTTTCTGCTACTCGTTGTAACTCCTAATCCTTGAAATACATTAAAGTATATATTAGAAATCTTAATAGTACGTATAAGTAATTAATAGAGAGAATAGGAATACATCTTTTGTAACTTTTGGATCGCTAGTACCCGACGTTGCCTAACGGCGAAATGTACATCGTACGATTTATCTATTAAACTTGTAAAACATTGATAAAAATTGTGTTTTCACATCAAAATACGTATAAGTCTTTGTGGTAGCCAATGATTTTCAGATTACCACAGTTACTTATGGTTGTACTAAAAGTAATAGCTAACTGTACCTGTATCCTTAGAACCACTAAGTGAATAACAAGTATTAGTCTGTAAAAGTAATAAAAATAATGATAGTAGTTGAAAACGTCTGGTTGGTTTCAACAACATGATAGTAGAATCCATTTCGTCTTTATATTATCCGCTTGGCAGTTTAATCTTGGCTGATTACGGGAAACGGTTATCAAATCAGCAGCAATTGTAGAATCGTTGTTTGCTTGGGACATTGCAGTTTGACAACATAAAGAATGCCAGTGTACTTTTTATATTGCCGGTATGAGAAGCTTGCAGCTAGAAAAAGCACATAATGTATATATTTGGACTTTTAATGTTTAGTGGTGTGCTGTTGATTATTGAAGGTAAATTAACAACAAACGGTAAGTATTAAAAAAGGGAGAGATTCATTTCTTTGAATGGAATTGAAGGATTTAATAATTATACTAATAATACTCTAGTCTAAAACAAATATGTGTAAACTGACGATGCAAGATTTCGGCAACACTTGTGCCATGGTGGTAATCACCCAATCAATGCTTAGTCAAAGGTTGGTTACAAAAAGTACTGTAGGTAATATATGAAGAGATGATTACTGAATTACGGAGCAAAATGTACCGTGGTTGTGTACCGTTCTGTGCTATTACGTATTGTACTGTTTTCAGTCGAGTACTGTATGAGTTCCAGAAATATACCGAGAAGTATACCTGGCATCGTGCTGGTCACGAGTCCGCCTGGAGAGACAAAGAAGGTCCTAGGCAGGCGAAAAGGCTGCTAGATGTATCACATAATAGAGCCCAAGAAATTATAAAGCTGAGAAAAAGTGATATTAGGCTACTTGTTAACTTGTTAACTGACAGGTCATGCTGAGGTCTTGTACCACCTAGCAAATATAGGAAAAGGCGACCTCACAAGCTGCAGACTATGTAAGTTAGAGGTGGAAACAACCGAGCACTTACTCTGCACTTGCGTATTCCTAGCACCGGAAAGACTTTCTTTGCTAGGCAGCGAGCAGCTAAGTCTTGCTGAATTTAAAAGGAAGTCGGTCAAGCAGATTCTAGCCTTTGCTAAGGTTATCTCCGTTATTGACCCATAGTATTGATCCATGTACAATAGATCAAAGCTGGTCGTGGTGCTAGTGACGTCTAACCGCCCAGGATTAATTAAAAAATATACCTGTCATTCATCCACTAAGAACCGGGATCAAAGGTAGCTGTTGCAAACAGCAACATCAACCCGCTTATCGACGCGGATCTTTTATATTACCAGAACCTGAAGTATCCGTTCGTTGACAAATATGATTGAGCTACGGAGAGAAGTTAATACGTCGAAGTTGTAACTAACTTCATTTACAAAAAATTACCAGCTTATCGGCTTAGGTCCACAGCCCCAATTTCCCACACCATCAATCTCTAATTCATCTATTGCAAACTACACATTACATATTGTCTCACTATTAATCGAGAAGATGATTTAGTTAACCAATCTTCAATTCTCAACTATTAATGAAATTCTGTTTTCATTTCAGCAGTGGGACCTAAACCATTATGGAATGCAACATTTACCGACATTCTAAAACGAGATTTACTACTAAATTACGATAAATATGCACGCCCTGCCCAACATTATAATACGACAACTGTGAGATTAGGTCTAACTACCCGCCATTTTGACATCAACGAAATGAAATCATCCTTCACCCTACATTGTTATGTACAACTAGTGAGTGTAACAAATATTTATTATGTTATTCTATAAATACTTACAATTAGAACTATAATTGTCTTTTTGTAAGGTATGGACTGATGAGAAACTCGAATGGAATTCCTCCGATTACGGCAACATTTCAGTTATTCGTCTTGCTGAGCATGAAATTTGGCAACCGGACCTATTTGTTTACAACAGGTATAATTCCAATAATGATAATATTAATCATCCCTTTTAGAATTCCGCATCTTTACGTCAATTCATGGAATGTAGTATATCTATAGTGCATCAAGACGGACTTCATCCTTCCATCTTTTCCTGGTGGGTCTTCCCCTTTTTTGATCTTCTGTATTCTATCCTTTTTCTCTCCGTTCTAGTTACATGTCTTCCTGAGCTTCCTATGTCACTACATTGAGTTCGTTCTTGTAGTCTTCTCCACTCCTCTTCCTCTTGCATAGGCTCCAAGACTCTTCGCAGAATCTTTCTTTCATACACATCAATTTATCATAGCTGTGCATGTGTATTATGTTCCATTATGTCCCATGTATAACCTTTTTGATTCCTGCACCTTCTGTACCATCCTGTGACAATTCTACACCCAGCTAAGTCCTTTAGACTATCCTTTGCCACGCTCAATTTTGCCGTTTCTTTGGATTGTTTCATATCAATTATAGTATAGTAAGATAAGACATTCAAGAATATATGATTCTAGTGCTACAGCTCAACCTATCAACTTATACGGGAACATACCAATCCTTGTGTATGATAATGGAGAAGTCCTATGGGTACCTCCAGGTCAATTTACAGTTCTCTGTGATATTAATCTGAAATATTGGCCCTTCGATACACAGACATGTGGCCTCACATTTGGTTCATGGGCACATGATGGTAGTAAAATTAATTTAACAAAATATAGTAGTTCAGACGTAATTGAAGTATGTCCTACTATATACAACAGATTGTACCACAGAATATTTCTTTACATCTATGTTGTAGGATGAACATTTGATTGACAGTCATGAATGGAAACTTGTAAGTACCATAGTGACACGGGAAGTGAAAACCTATGAATGTTGTGCTGATGAATTCTTTCCCTTTATCCACTTTAATATCACGTTACAACGGGTTTCACCAAGCTACAAAGCTGTTGTTGTGTCTCCTGCTTTTGGTAAGACATTTACAACCTGAATATATTTTACATCCTGAAGATTTAACATCCTAAAGCCTTAATTAAATATCATTTTAGCTATAATATTATTAATATTGATGACATTTTGGTTACCACCTCAAGCTGGTGAGAAAATTATCATCCAAGGATTCACTGCCGTCATCATAGTTATGTATCTTCTGTATTTCACCCAAAAATTACCTGCCATGGGTTCCAATACTCCACTTATTGGTAATAATGTATGCTACTTGCTTAAATTACATTAAGTTTGTTTTTCCGATTTCAGTTTTGTTTTACAGCCATGCTTTGTACATGGTCTGTTTTGTCATGATTACATCTATTATTGTGATCTCGTTAGCTAGAAAACGACATACTCACAAATTACCATGGAAATTAAAGGATGTTTTAATTCGTACTTTCGGGAATGATTGGTGTCTGGGTCAATATACCGTACAGAAAAATATCAACCCACAGAATAATGCAGAGGATCAGCATATTATGGATGATGATAATAGCGTTATTGACACGAATAAATGTCAAGACTGTCAACAGGAATGGATTTTACTCGCTGCTGTTTTAGATCGAATCGCGTTTTACTTCTTTCTCGTTCTATTTGCTATTTTAAGTGTTTCTTATTCGTTGTAGAAGCCCGAATGCATTCAGTTTTATTTTATAATAATAAATAATATAATAACAATCAGAGTTATTTCCAGGAAATTGTAAATATACATTGGTATGCTTTGAGAGTATATATAGATGAACAGATGGTTGATAAACCTTATAGTCTCAAAGCGTAACACCCCTTTGGAGATGCTTAGGGACACCGGTATAGAAAGGGCCTCGTTAATATAGAAACTCCCTTCAAAATGGATCCCCCTTGAAACTTATTTATCGATACCTTTTCGATTATTTAGAAATACCAATAGATATTGGCGTACATTTTACGTAGATTTAACATATTTAACGCGATGTTTAACGCATTTAACGAGTGACACACATATTTAACGTGCTATTTAAAGCATTTAAAGTTTATTTTACATATTTAAACTGACATTAAATGCATTTAACGTTAATTTAACTTATTAGCCTTAGTTGAAGAGATAGTTTTGACATTAGGCACGACTGTTCATCATACTGAATAATCCAAGCTTCGACAACCTCTTTCGATGCGGATGAAAATCAACATGAATATAAAGGAACAGCCATCCTTTTGTGAAAAAAGCGGATTATTAATATACAATATTATTTTATTAGTAATGTACATAGAAATCTAATTTTTACAATGTGCAGTTGAATAAGTGCAGCAATTGAATAAGTAACGATAGAATGTAGTTGGAAAACGTCTGCTAGCCTTCAATGACTTGATACTAGAATCCTTTACACACATTGTCGGTGTGATAATGGCTGATGACGGGAAATAGTTATCAAATCAGTGGTAATGGTAATATCGTCGCCTCTCAGCAGAGTTTGGCCGATCGAGAGCGAAAAGAACGCCAGTGTACTTTGTATTCCATCAGTATGAGAAGCTTGTGAATTTGACTGTTCTCGAAATAGAATTCAAAAAATCACGTGATGAATTTATTAGGACTTCTAGGGTTTAGTGGAGTGCTGTTGATGGTTGAAGGGGGATTTACAACAACTCGTAAGTATGCTTAAAGTTGAAATTAGGTAAATAATTAAACTTTTAAAAACAATACGGTATATATATATATTTATCCTGATGTTCTCTAAAAAGAACCATGTCTTTCATTAAGCAATAGGCCCTAAACCGATATGGAATGCAACCTATACTGATCGTCTACGACAGGACCTACTTCTCAATTATGACAAATTTGCTCGGCCTGCACAACATTACAATACGACAATCGTCAGATTCGGTCTATCTGCCCGCCATTTTGATATTAACGAAATGAAATCATCTTTCACCTTACATTGTTACGTTAAATTAGTAAGTCTCCCAACAAAAGTGACTTTCTTCTCTCTTAGCAGTATTTTTTTTCTTTTTTTGTTATACTTATATGCCCAATAATATTTGATAGATATGGACAGATGAAAAACTAGTGTGGAATTCCTCCGATTATGGTAATCTTTCAATGATACATCTGGCAGATCATGAAATTTGGCAACCTGATTTGTTCGCTTATAACAGGTATAAATACTTCTTTATTTTCTTATACGGAAATGATAGTAAGTTTATTTAGTGCTACTGCTCAGGCAGTCAACACCTATGGGAGTACACCAGCACTTCTATATGAAAGTGGAGAAATTATATGGGTACCACCAGGACAATTTACAGTGTTGTGTGATCTTGACCTGAAATATTGGCCTTTTGATACCCAGACATGTGAACTCATCTTTGGCTCTTGGACATATCATGGTGGACTAATAGATCTAACACTATATAACAATGAATCGGAAATAGTCGTACGTACACTACTCTTCTTCTACACTTTTCTTCGTCATTAACCTGTATATCTTTATAACTAAAGCACTTCTGGTAATGAGGCTCAACTGCCACATTTTGCTCTGGCCATCATTATTTTTTCGCAAACTGTTTTTCCTGACAGTCTATATAATCCAGTCTAATCCTCCCTGCTACCTGTACCCATTGATGCAAAGGATTATATGTACTGCTTCGAACTTGCTCCTGTATGGTAAGGTCCAGTATCTTTGTCTTGTACGAATTCTATGAATAGTCCTACAATACTGATAGGAATAGTCCTATATTCCCAGCTTGGTCTCCAAGTCACGTATAGCAGTTCTATTTCAAAAAGACTACAATACTCTTTAAATGAGTACATTTAGTTACCTTAACTATTAATCATTTAACAATTGTGCTAATACTTTTCGCAGGACGAGCATTTAATTGATAGCCACGAATGGAAACTTGTAAGTTCTATAGTTACACGTCAAGAGAAGACGTATCCTTGTTGTGCTGAAGCATATCCGTCTATTCACTACAACGTCACCTTGCAGAGGGTGTCCCCAAGTTATAAAGCAGTAGTTGTGTCTCCAGCTTTTGGTAATAACATAATATAATAATCAACTATCCTCAAACATATCATTTCTAGCTATAATATTCCTAATACTGATGGTATTCTGGTTACCTCCTCAAGCTGGCGAAAAAATCATCCTTCAAGGATGCACTGCTATAATCATTGTCATGTATCTCCTGTATTTCACCCAAAAACTACCTGCGATGGGTGCAAATACACCACTTATTGGTAATAATTCACCTAAGTTGTTGATATAATGAATTTGTTGGAATTTTGTTTCTGTTTTCAGTTTTGTTCTATAGTCATGCCTTATACCTAGTATGTTTTTCCATGATTGGATCTATTTTTGTGATCTGGCTAGCCCGAACTCAACATACCCACACGTTACCATGGAAAGTTAAGCAATTTTTAATAGGCGCATTCGGAAAAAGTTTGTGTCTGGGCCATTATATTGCACAAGCAAATATTAATCATCGGGTAAACGCGGAAGAATTACGAGATCATCAAGGAAATAGTGATATAGACGATCGTGATCAACATATTATGGACGATGGCCATCGTATTATCGACATGAATTCAAGTCAAGTCAGTCAACAGGATTGGATTCTACTTGCTGCTGCCATAGACCGTGTTTCCTTTTATTTCTACTCAATAGTGTGTGCCATTTTGGCCGTTTCGTACTCATTGTAAGAGTGTTCAATCTAGACCTAGTGTCATATCATTTATCTGCTTGTTGTAATTTTCCATTTTTGTTTATTGCTCTACCTCAAGAGATATTATTGTGAATACATATATTGAAAGATACAATGGAATTCCAGTTATCTATACTTGATATCAACGCGGATTATAGCTGATTATAGAAAATGTCTGTTTTCAATTTTCGAACGTAAAACAACTAAAATCTGACAAAACACTACTTATCATTAACAATTTTTTATTAAGAAGAATGTGGAATACTAAAACTGTAAATTGTATTTTATTTAAGTATAGATTTCATGACATTGAGTATTACTCAGTAACAAGATCCCCAGAGATTATTTGGAATTGTTCCGCCTCTGCGGCTGATGCGTTTCGAACAATTTACGAAAGATGTCAGTAATTTAAATTTTTCGCAAGCCCAAATTTACAACTTAACCTCACATTATTTGTTGTGTGTGCCCTTGGTTACATGCTTCCCGGTTTTCCTGTTTAATTCTGTAAACTAACTAGAAAGCCTCAAATAAAATACTTTTAAAATTATTAGTGTAAATTACAGAGAACATTTAAAAATATGTCTTTTGGGTAAGTCAACACACTTTCATATTTTCTTATTTGATTTGATTTTGAATATAACGATATTATGTAAATTTAGCACATCGTTTGGTAATACTTCTGCATTCGGTGCCCCTCAACAGCCGTCTGCTTTCGGTGCACCTGCTCAACCATCTACAGGTAAAACATTTCATAAATTGAATGTATCTCTTCAAACAATATGCTCTTTAGGATTTTCATTTGGTTCAACAACTCCAGCTGGAAACACCTCTTTATTTGGTAATACCGCACAACAGCCTGCAGCTGGCGGGCTTTCATTTGGAACAACTGCAGCAGCTCCCGTGCAACAGCCAGCAGCATCCGGTTTCTCTTTTGGCGCACCAGCTGCCGCCACAGCCCCAGGTTTTGGTGTAGCAGCAACCCCAGCTTTAGGCAGTACTGGTTTTGGTGCTGTTGTACCAGCTACTGGAGGTTTCGGCCTAACACCTGCAGCCACAAGTGCCCCTACGTTTGGCACCCTCGGAGCACCGGCTGCAACAACAACCACCGGCTTCGGCCTGTCTTTTGGAACAGCGACAGCAACAACACAAGCAGCAGCACCGACTTTGGGTCTCTCTTTTGGTGCACCAGCAACATCTGCAGTTGCGCCTGCAACTACAGCAAGTACCGGTTTTGGTTTGTCGTTTGGCGCGCCTGCTAGCACTGCAACCACAACTGGCTTTAGCTTGGGAGCAGCTACAACAGCACCTACATTAGGTCTGAGTTTTGGTGCTCCGACAACAACAACTACGGCAGGTTTGAGTTTTGGGACCACTACTACAGCAAGTACAGGCTTTAGTTTAGGAGGCTTTGGAACAACGCCTGCTGTGGGGTCCATTGCACCTGCTCAAACAACACAAGTGCCTGCTGTAGTTGGTCTTGGCGGTGTTGCTGCTTCGACACCTTCGTCTACTGCAACAGCGGCAAAGACTGAACAAGCACCTAAAGAGCAACTTTTACCTAATGAAATCCAGCAGACGGTGAATAACTTTAAAAATTTTGTTAAGCAACAGAAAAGTTACAGTTCCGATGTGGCAAGATGTTCGGTAAAAGAGTTTCGCAAAGTTGAAACTGATATTGATGGTTTGAATAAAATGCTGAATGAAGTCGAGAAGCAGTTGCAAGTCAACAGGAACGTTGCTGAAAAATTAAAATATGATACTGCTAAAGGACTTCAACAGGTATTTTTTTGATATTAATAATATTAAAAGTTTTTAAACATACGAGATTGAACATACATTGAATGTGGTATTTTTAACATAGGTTGAAATGGCTCAACGTACCTACGACACACCAATTGGTCTGCAATACGAAAACACAGCACCACTTCATTTTTTCGTCGATTTAGCCGATCATTTCGAGCGTGAAATGCAAAACATGCGCCTACAAATTGAAAGTACAGATAAGTATATTAAGGACAACGGAAAATCGTCACCGATAACACATCAAGATCTAGTCATGGGTATGAGACGCATTCATGAGATTTTCGTCGCTCTTGCTGGCCATCTTCAGGCTCTACACACACAGGTGGAATCCCAGAAGGAACAGTATCTCAACATTCGAAAGTACATGCTGAATGACACAACAAACGTTTTCGAAAACACGCACAAAGAAACAGAGAAAACGATTAATCAAATTAAAAGTTTTACGCTGAAACAGCCGCCCGCATTGGCGTCCGGCCCAACACCGTTTGGAAATGTGAGTCATCCGAGTGTGGTCCAAGCGACGGTGCAGAATCAACCTCCTGTTTTTCAAGTCAGCAGTGCTTTTGGAAATACCCTGGGAACTACTGGTGAATATTGCTTCCAAATAAAGATGTTTTATTAAACACATGTTATGCATGTGCATATTATAAAAATATGAATGTTTTTATTCGAAGGATTCGGACAAGGAACTAATTTCGGTGGGACCAATACTTCTTTATTTGGAAATTCTTCGTTTGGTGGTAATACGTTTGGTACTTCGTCCGGTTTTCAACTGCAGAAGCCACCAACTGGCAACAAGCGTGGAAAACAATAACGTGGAAGTCATCAGACACATCCAAACTATTTTTAATTAGGTAAATCAAGGTCGTAATATTACAATCGTTTTAATCCGTAAATTAAGTCAATTAAATTTTCGATAGTATAACAAAATTTACTAATTACGAATGTTTGGATTATGCCACAAACATTAAGTGTTGATAAATTTGATTTATTTTTGACCGACGCTTAATCTGTTTTCTTTTTCCTGTATTTATGTTTACATTTTTGGAAATGCTTTCAAAATAATGCGTTATTAAACTGGAGTCCATAATGAGCCAAAATTTAGATGTTGGTGAAATGCAAGAGACTAGGGAAATTTGAGAATTAACCACGGGAGAAGATGATAATGTCACTTTCGATTAACTGAAATCAAAGATGAAAGACACTATAAATGAAATTGATACCTATCTCAAATATACCGCATTTCGATTATGACCACACGAACGAAACACATATTTTACAATAATTTTATTCATGTTATATTAAGTAAATTAGATTTCCCATAATGTACAACATAATTTACAATTAGCGAAAGTTTGGAGAATGTCTGAATCGCACGTGTATATAAATTTGATACATTATTGACCATCACCGCTGTTTTTTGGTGGCACTGGGGCATCACATTCCATCGGCTTGGAGCAAGCGTCCGCTTCTGGTTTAGGCTTCATGCAGCACGCGTCAATCGGGCACGTCTCCTCGCCTTTGGGCGCATCACACTTCAGCGCGCATTCGCCCACCTTGGCCTCGGTGCCACTCTCTGGCATATTGCACTCCATCGTGTATTGGTTTATTGGGTAGAAGGGTGTCGTTGACTCAAAAATGTGTTTAGCAGCGAGTTGATGCTAAATATTCGACGTGGGTTGTACGTTTTGCGATGTATTAGTTTTAGCGATTGGTACGATTTTCGGCAACGGCAAACGGTGATTGTTTTCGAGCAGATGACAGTCGTGTTTTATTTATAGACAATTGATGCTTACACAGCACCTACTTGGATGACGGGAATGAGCAGTCCGAATGCGTCTTCCACGTAACGTGAACTATTCGCCGCCTGAGTTAAAAAAAAATTAAATATCAAGATAATGTTTAATAGGCATTCTTACCTCTAGATAAATGTTGGAAATTAACGTTTTAAGTTCTTCGTTTGATGTTTCTGAGCATGTTTTCAGTTTTTCGGTGTATTTTGTTGACATTAGACTGATAAGAGATGAGATTGATGTTGTTAATCTAAAAATACCCAAAATTTACATTATATCTTTTGATATTTGTTGTTGCAGTAAAAGATACAAAGTAATAACACATGAAAATATCGACCTCAAAGTATCGATACTTATTAGTACAGAAATCGCCATCTATTCGCAGGAGTTACCAGTCTAAAATGATTTCAAAATTATACTTACTGCACAAGACTATCAGCTTCATCAGCCGTACTACGATGCTCTTTAATTAACAACAGCTCTCCCGCTTTATGATATTGTTCCACGGCCATCGCCGTGAGTTTAGCGAGATTTTCAATTGCATTAGAATGAATTTCATCTTTATTACAACTATCGGTATGTTCAATCCAATTTGTAACTTCTACAAAATCTTCTAGGACTTTCTCGCAGGTTATCCCAATATTAATTTCAGTAATAGCTTCCTCCATTTTTGATTTCAGCTCATCGAAAGTGATATCCTCATCATCGTCGTCCGTGGTTAATTCACAAAGATCCTTAATCTGTTCCATAGTCTCCTGTATTTCGCCAACATCCAAACTTTGACCCATTATGGACTCTAATTTAATATCGCATTGCTTTGAAAGCATTTCCAGCGCTTCTAAATGCACCAAGCCTGTATAGTCATCAAACATCGTCTCATAGTTTGCCTTCTTAGCAAAATGTCGCATCTCACGATCTTTATTCTCAGATTCGGCTCGTTCCTTAGCTTCTCGTAGAATTGCAGACAAGACCGGTTTATCTGCCTCGAGAAGCTTCAAAAGCGCTCGTTTTTTCTTGAGCTGCGGATCATTCTCCTGAAGGACTTCGTATGTTTTCTTTCCGATTGTTTCCAGTGTTCCTAGGCCTTTACTGATTACTTTTGTTCCAGTTGTTTCGACGAGCTTTGTTATCTTTGATACGCCTGGGACTAAATTGCCTAGACCGAAAGGAACGAAATCTTCGACAGGCTGTTCTCCATGTTCAGGAGGGGGTTCTTCGCCTTTCAAACTTCGTTGTTCAGCTTCGGCTTTGTGAAGTCGGGCTAACTCTTCGGGATCAGGTACGCCTATTCCACTTTCGAGTACTGTTGTGATGCCTTGAGAGACTGATGTAGTGATATTTGCTGCGGTAGATAGAACGGAAGATATCCCCCAATTTGACCAACCACCCCATGTATCCTTAGATGCAATAGCATCAAGAGCAGATTTCGGGTTTGTTTTAGAATCATCGGCCGTGTCATTTATTCCCCAATTATCACCCTCTGCCCATAAATCACTTTCTTCAGTTTCCCTCGATTCAGATTCCTTCGATGGTTTATCTTTTGTTGTAGACGTTGACTTAGATTCATTTTTTGGTGTTTCTTGTGGTGTTTCTATCCCCCAGCCATCACCTTCACCCCATAAATCCTCTTCAGGTTCTACTTTAGGTTCAGTTTCTAGTTTACCCCAGTCATCTTCGTCTCCCCAAAGGTTTTCTTCTTTTTTAACATTTTGAACCAAATTATTTATAGGCATTTTATCAATCGGTTTATTTTCCTGGGAGACAATTTTCTCAATTTCAGTTTCTTTGCAAGGCGTTGTACCCTCATTTGAAGATTGCCCAAAGTCTCCCCAATCATTATCATCCCAGATATTGTCATTTTGTGCCTCCTCAGTATTCGTTGGTCCTTTAGGTATTTCCTTTTTGGATGTATCACATGAAAATACATTCTTTGCATCACCATTGATAGTACACTCTCTCTCTATAGATGTGCATAATTTGTCTATAGCTAAGTTTTGATCATTAGCTAACTTCTCAACAACTGTAGATTTATTACTTATCAGCTCTTCATTAGATGATTGTTTATCACTGTTATTATTATGACTTGCAACCTTAGGTTTTCCTATATTGACTGGAAGGGTAGATGTTATAGTACCATCAACTATAATATTCTCTTGTAAATTTTTAATTTGTGGGTTGTTATTGCAGGTTTCCTCTTCGACTTTTGGTTTATTGTCTTCAGTTATTTGCTCTGTTCTTCTATTACTATCAATGGGTGTAGTTTTGAGGCCATCTAGCCCTTTGGTGAGTTCAACATCTGGAATTATCTGCTTGTGTTTATCACTTCCTTTTCTATCTTTGATTATCTCTTCGTCCTCGTCAACATCATCATCACATTCATAAAACTCATCGTTGTCAGAGCTCGAATCCATGTTTGCCGATCTTCTCTGTTTGTTAACTACACAGTACTTTAAAATTCTAACTTCAAAAGTTCATGATTCACAATCAAGTGTACTTGCTGATGATGATAGCAAATTGTACATAAACGTCATACGTCACATACATGATTAGTAATCATATCGGTCATATATATCGCAGGCCTTTCATTGAAATTAACCAAGAACACACCATAGATGTCGCACTTTAATGATTTTTTTTAACTTTACCTCGACCGGTACCGTGTAGGGGCATAACGCGGGACTAAAACACGTGAAATTCAAACTTTGTTCTAAAATATTTTCTATTCTGAATATTACAGAATGGCTATTCTTATACGGATCGATTCCTCATTAAATATAGTTTGTTTTGATATGCACATTTATGCGTAAATGTTGGGTATTTATTGAGATATTTATCGAGTAAAAGAAACGCCTTTTCCGAGAAATGTCGAGTTTTAGGTTTTTCATTTTTTTCACATTTTCCGAATTGCTATGATTATAAATCATACACCAATCGATTCAGCGTGGAAATATCTCGGACAGTTTTTCATTTGATTACTTAGAACTTTTTGTGTTGAAGGGATTAATAATTTGCATTACGAATTTATTCAAACATAGCGATACAATTAAGATAAAAATAAATGTTTAAATAATATGTCGTGAAACATCACAAGCGGCTAATTGAATTATAATTAAGTCTTTTCATGCCTTCTTCATACATCAAATCAATGTAATCAAAAATACCATTTATAAGCAAGCTGACTTTCTCCTCGGAATCGAATTTACTTGCATCAAGCGTAAATCCAGCTTGTATTTTGTCATCATATGTGAGAATACTCACTGAGATGCCGATAGTATGTTGCATTGGCAAGAAAAATATAGGAAACTTAACATTAGCTCCATTAAAAACCGTTCTTTTAGGGCCACCCGGAACGCAACTGATGAAAGTTGAGAAAAACACTTTTCTGCATAACATTCTTACTATGGGCAGCGGTAGATATTTAAGATACACTTTGTATGTAATATAACTCGAGATGACATCGAAAGAATTTAGGACTTTCTCAAATTCAGCTTGTACAAGAAGCAACCGTTGAATAATACTTTCTTTTGTACCCTTATCTAAAAGCAGAGGACAGATTAATTGCAAGCCGGAGAAATCATTATCGAAATCGTTCTTTTCGCCTTCTGTCAGCATTCGTTGCACACGTTCCAAGTTGAGTTGTATTGGTGTTCCAATGTTGATAGATTCAGGAATGTCGTTCGGGAAGAATTTCTGTAAGTAGTCGACCATGCTTGCGCTATACGCTGTTATAATTACGTTCAGAAACGATACTCCAGGGAAACATTTCCGGATTTCTCGTATCTTCCATATGCAATCCCTCTCTGTAGCCACAAACAATCCGTTTGTTAACGTATTTTTACTCCATATTAACTGCCTGTTGAATGTTGTAATTTGATGAACATTAACCACATGTGATGGACATTCTTTCAATTTATCAAATTTCTCATTGGATTGTGTAAGTTTCTTCACATATGCTTCGCTTTCCTCACAGGGTTGAGCAAAAGCATTTGTCAGCAAATTATAGACAACAAGACCATCACCAATTGCGTGTTTAATTCGCATGAAACATGCATATGTTTTTATTCCTTCCATATTTCCTGGATCTTCAATAGGAGTAGTACACATCGCCATATCAACAGCCAACTCATTATTTCGTGGCATCGCACTTCCAAAGTATTTACGAGCATAATCCTGTAATTCTGCATTGGTCAGAATAGTCTTATCGGTTTTAATTTCCCTGAAAACTTCTTCAATTTCCAAGTCGCGTAAATTGATTATAAAATAATATCCCAATTGTCGACGACACAAACAGAACAATTCCTTACGGATGTCAGTGATGAAGAATTTTTCAAATATCCTGTCGTTAATCTCATCAAATAGTTCATTGCCTGATAAGTGAGTCGTGATTCTTGTTAGGATATTTATATGGTTAAAATCCTTCTCATTGTAGCATGTAATAACTGCAGGACCTGGTATAAACTTGATAAATTTTTTCCCATACCAGATTTTTAAACAAATGTAGACGAATCCTCGATAAGTTCCAAATATTAAAGTAATCAGACAGGTGTTTATACAGAGAAACAACGTTGGGAATATTGAGATAATCAGCAGTAGATGTTGGTTGCTTGTAATATTTCTCAAAGAAAACTAAAAATAAAGTTTCAAATTTCTTGGAGCTTAAGACAACACAAATCCGATGGTACCTACTTAATGGCCAAATGGTGGAACATAAATTCAAACTTTGTTTTAAAATAATATCCAATACAGAAATAGTAGAATTCTCATACATACTAATCATTAAAAAATCCAACGATCAGAAAATTGAGATTTCCGAAAAAGGACTTGCTTCAAAGTTGTATTTTCATTATTTTTGATCATGTCAATTATTTTCATATTTCCCATAATCCTAGGATTATAAATCATGCACCATTCGATTCACAGGGAAATTGTCTATACACTCTTGCAATATTTTTCATTTCAGTTACTTAGAAACGATATTATAACTGATGAAAGTTAAGAATAATAACAGCGACATTTTGGAAGTTTGCCGGCTTGAATTAAAACGTCTTGTTCCAAAGATTGTACTTTAATTTAAATTTGTTATATTCTTATATACACCAATTTTACACCAATCGATTCAGAAGTAAATTTACTATATATTTAGGAGCGATTTTATAAAACTCTGAAGTTGAGTTGTATACCGTTGACATGGTCGTTCTTATTGTTAGATAAATGACTTGGGACTAATTTTTTGGAGAACTCAATATTTTTCGCGTTAGATTTCTTAATGATTACACTATTTTTGGGCATCATATTATATACCAGAACAAACTACATTTAATGGAGAATCAAATACTGTAAGAATGAAAATTCTACAATTTGAATATTAGACATTATTTTAACACAAAGTTTGAACTTCATCTTTTTTCTATCATTTAACCGTTGGATCTTTTAAAAAATCTTACCTTGGCAGTTGTGTAGTGGTATAATATAAAACACCAAGCACTATAAACATCTAAAAAAAATATGTACTTATAGTATATAAAGACTAAAATTAAAATATGCCTTACATTGACTGAAGTACATGTTTTTAAAAATGATGTTACAACACTGACAAAGGAAGTAGAAATGATAGTCGCTAGTTGCATATTACAAGAACATCCACTGTGGATTTTGCAAACTAGGGTAGGGGAAGTTTCAGGAAATGCTGGTACACTTGCTTCAATGTACTCAATCCCGATTGCCTTCTCAAAGGACATTCGGTCGATAACACATCTCAAATGCATGTACCAATAAAGTAAAATAAGGGTTGCCATATTTGTCTTCATTTTATTGCAGCATTTCCATTTATTTGTGAGCGTTCCATAATAGAGGAAATGGAGTTAGACATTGATATATTTATAGGTATAATGCAAAGTACAAATTGAATAAAATAGGTCATTTATTAATAACATTTTCAGCCTTCATGTCTTCATTCCTTGAAGTATTAATAGGAGCAATGAAGAATTCTACATAAAAGTCAAGTACATCCGTTTGCACAGAAAACGAGTTCTTGTTGTGGTCAGTTGTCTCATAACCAGGCCATCCCAGGGAAAACCAGAAATCGAAAAGTGATGTGAATGCATAAAACGTTGTACCTGCACACTTCTCACGCACTTTAAAAGTGTTAACTTGAGAGAAATATTCAAAATGTTTTTAATTTGGGAATTTGTGATTTTGACACTAAAAAATGTGAAAACTTTTATATTATTTCATTTTGCTGTTTCAAAAGTAAGTTTTGAATTTTACATTTTACATTTTTTTAATTTAATATTTTTAGCGCTCAATAACAAATAACTATGGAACAAAATATCCAATATTGATCGATATTGTGTCATCAATTATAGCATTCTGGTTATCTTTTACATCAATAATTGTCCTTTCTCTATGCGGATTTTACAAAACGATAGTTTATGTCTATCTAATGTTAAGACATGCCTCTCATTTTTGTGGAATGATTACTGGGATGGATATGTTGACAATTTTGGCTCCTGGTTGCGATGGTGCAGTTCACGGTTTGATAAATATTTCAACTGATCAAGCTTTTAATGGACAAGAAGTTTATAGACAGCTGTGTGAACAAGTGAACGAAAAATTCTTTCTTAACAAAGTTGATGTCAAATTTTTCTCAACGAGAGAGTATACAAGCTTGGGTTATCATTATTTCAAAAAGTGTTTTAACATTGAAGTTGAGGACGTTGTAAAATTTATAAAAGCGCCTCAACGAGATGAGAGTGAGTTTATTTCTGAGGATGAACTCTTGACTTTGGCAAAATCGTACTACAATTCGGATTTACCGTTGGGGAATAAATTTAATTGGGATATTTGTCTTTGTTTAAACCCAGTTTTATCAAATAATAAAGAAGGAAAGACTTCATTTGCCATTCTAACGCGTATGCATCATACATTGGGTGATGGTCTAATCATTTATAATATTTTAGCCAACAATTTCTTCAAATTCGGCCCGGAATTCAAGGCATATGCTGAAAACTTGGTCAATAAATGTGGTAACAAGAAAAGGAAAGGATCACCAAAGCATGTTTATAAGTTTGGATACAAAATTCCTGTAGAGAAACCGTGTATTCTCCGAGATGGATCAAGTCATAAAAATACAATATTTGCTAATAGAGTTGAAACTCCATCGTCGGTTTCATACATGTACAAAATGAAATGTATCCGGGACAAATTTCCTGAACTTTTAACCACGAATATTCTCCTAACGGCATATAGTGCTTCATTAGCAGAATATTATCTCAAATATTCAAAATTAAAGGATATTCCCGAAAATCTAAGCACCTCCCATCCGATACAACGCGATATTTTCCGTTATCTAAACATATATTCGGCATCAGATAAAATTAAGCTCAAAAATGATGTGAGTCACTTTATTCTAGATATTCCAATTATTCCGAGAGTGAAACGGGGAATTCCTATTGAAAAATATCTGATACAAAGAATGCTAGATATCAAAAGGGAATTTAACCGAGCTATAAACTCACTGGATATTGATTGCAATATAATTTGGACGATATTTTATTATGGCGTGATTCCTAATCAGTTGGTAAGGAAACTGCTTGAGGGAAATTTCATTTTGACATTAACAACATGTATGCCTGGTGGACCGAAGATAAAGTTGTTTAACAATGACTTTGTTGATAATATCACGTTTTTCTTGCCTAGACAATGTCATACTACCTTGATGTTGGCTATTAATACATATGATCAACGTCTTCAGGTTGCTTTAACAGCAGATGAGGATAAAGTGGGAACATTGTCAAACCTCAATGAAATTTTGGATGGGGTTTTTAAGTATTTAGATTTGCTTTACGAGCAATGTATGACTTTGTAAATGTCGAAGACTTTTGAACAAATATTTGCAGAAATAGCACGTTGTTAAGTTTAGTTTTTAATATTTGTATTTCTATGTATAAGTTAATATAATAGAAAACGATGAGGAGAAATTCTAGGTTCAATATTCTCTACATAAGTTTATTTCTTTCTTATTTTCTTTCTTATTGAATGAATTGAATGAATTATTGCGACGGATTTTCTAGTGATCCGTAATGATTGATTGATTGATTAATGGTTGATTGCGTAACGTTATTGTTAAAGCTTCGTCAACCATCTCTAACATTTTAGTGGTAAATGTTTATAAACAAGTTTTGGCTACCACTTATATTTCTTATTATATCGTGAGGAAAACAAGCAAGTTTAACAGTAATATTCAGTTAAATCAATGCCAAAATTTAGTAGAAGTTGAAATTTATTAATTTTAATATGGGTGGCGCCATCTATTGACTAATGGACAAAGTTCAACCACATAATAAATACAGATTCCTACTTGAGCTTTTTAACAGAGCTTTGCAATTCTACTATTATCTCAAAGATAGCGCTGCTGAATTCAAGTTCCGACGCAAACTTTGAAGTTTAGAATTAAAATTTTTCCGAATTGTATAAAAGAATAAATTTATTTAATTTTTTAAAATCACAAACTTTATCTTTTCGCATCTCTGTGATCCTGGTACTAAAATTATTGATACTATCGTATAATTTTGGGAAGGCAGGAAGAGGTCATGTTGAATTTGGTATTGTGATCTGAAATATATTACAATAGAAGACTTTCTCGCATTTAAGATGCTTTATTATTTATTTTCCATTTCTTACAAATTTCAATCCGTGCAATTACATTACATTACCTTATAGAGAATGTACTCTTCCATTTTTACCATTTTTGACCTGTTCGGAAACAGTGTATGGTGTGTTAGGATATTGGCCCAGTGGTTAAGCCGTGCGTCTTGTATTTGGCCGCGGCGGGTTCGAATCCCGCTTGCGGCGTTGTGGAATTTTTTTTAGTTTAATTTTTGAATCATACATTCTAGCAAAATAAAATGGTCAACCGCCGCTTCGCGGCGGTAGTTCGTTTTCCCCATGGCCTGCATTCTTACAGTTCGCCGCTCCGCGGCGAACTGCAGCCGACTCACGAGCACCCTTTCGGCGGAAAAGCATTCAACCCCACGGAGCCCCGAACCCGCGGTCATCTCGTCCGCAGCCGGCGACTCTACCGCTGTGCCACTCCGGCGGCATACACCTGGCCGAAAATTAAGGGATTAAAATGAACACATTTTGATACTTATAATTTATAATGCACAGAGAATAAGTTTAAAATATTTTTAAATGTGTACGAATTGAAATTTGTAACATATAGAAAATAGATAGAAAAACTTCTTAAATGCGAGAAAGACTTTTATTGCAATATAATTTATTTGTAACAGATTCTCGATTTTCGTTAAAACTAGTCTTATTTGATAGAGGAGAGCATTTTAATGGGAAAATGTAAAAAAATCCCCAAAACCATGGTTTACTTTCGATATAATTATGTTTACAATTCATGCATAAACAATTGCCATTTTCTCGAAAACTAATCAACTTTTTCAGGATATTTTTCGATAGTCTTATGCAGAAAGATCTCTTTCAAATGCGAATAATTTTAACTTAATGAGAAATCACTTAATTCTTCTCTCGGCAATTGACAAAGTCAAAGCAAGTGCCACGTGAAAATGCTTCCTTTCCCCTTCTAGAATATGTAAAGACATTGAGAATATCTGTTTTCAATTAGTTGTAATAAAGAAGCGCAAAATCGATAAGAAACAGTCATGAAAAATTGCGGTAGATGGTTATTCTTAATTTTCAATAACGGTTAGTAGTTCCGTCCGGCTATAATTTTTGAAAGTAACCTGATTATTTTTATTATTAAATTATTATATTTTTAAATTACGGTAAGTATCTACTTTTTCACATCAATCTTTCTTTTGCACGACCAGAAATCTGGGTTGAACGACATTCTTACTCTTGATCTGATTCCGCACCTCCAGCTCCAATTGATTGAAGAACGCCATCGCTGATTTTTGCTCGTCTATTTTCCTGTGAAGCATTAAAAACAATAGAACTACCAAGAAATATCAGCAAACATTACTTTATAGTCAATATATTTTTTATAAACGGTTATTATATTACTGAATTGAACAAAATATATACAATAATTTATATACACACAAAGAGTATAAATAATAGTCATAATGAGATTTCAATTAGAGATAGTGGTCTCGTTCTCATAATATTTGTTTCTAGAAAAGTGTTCATATTGTTTCTATACAGCGAAAGCGCTCATCGGCCGGACGAATCGAATTCAACCGACTTGCGCTACAATATTTAAAATGAGATTAAAATATAAAATACAAAGTATTGCTTGTTCGTTTTTAGTCACATTTTGAAAAAATATCACTTATCCACATAGTTTGGCATATTTTTTTCTAATAAAAAAACAGCCCCCGAAAATTACAAAAATTCCTTTCCTAAATCCTCTCGCATAGCGTTTCTTTCTCTGATTTACAATTACCATGTGTTCGCTCCCAGATTTAATTTAATAAACTAGCATCACATAAATAAATTACATATATCAATAATAATATCAAAGAAAAAAGAACAGTTAATTCTATTCAGGAAATATGCATCTAACTGATTTCTGCTCGTATCTTTCGTATGTTACTGATTAATTAAGCGGTTAAGTGATTTATACACAAAACATCGTTTATCGTCTGCATCTATGACAGTTTTCATTTTTTTTCATGTTTTTGTTCATTTATCATTACAACAGCAGTACCTATTACAATTAATTACCATTTTTATGTTTATGTTTAGTTTAATGAGAGAAGAGCTATCTGTTTCGTTAGTTTGGCTATTACGTCGTTTATTTCATTTTATCATTGATATAAAATGGCACGGAGTGACGAGAAATGACACAAATACGATTATGATATTACGGCAGTTTTTCATCTATTTCCTTTTTTGATAATTTTCAGTAGGTTTCTTGTATTTTTTCTTTGTTGTTGGATTGACGGGTTTAGAGTTTGGAGAGCGAGCAATTATTAAGTTGACAACACCATCGAAGAAGTACGCTATTCTAATGATTAATGGACTGATAACGCCTTATGTGCACTACGTGAAGGCTCGAAAGCACCCCATTAGGTTTTTTCGGAGATGGAAAAGTCATAAAACTAAATTTAGGCGGCATTTGTAGGAAGTTCCTCGTCGTGTTTTCGATATCGTCTTTGCTATGTACAACATATAGTTACGGTCTAACAATTTCTGCATTTTATAGAATCGGTTTGAGGGCGATTGTTTCACTACCGAGCGCGGTTCAGTCAGTTCTATGCAGCGGCCTCGTTATACCGCAAATGTCGCCGATACGAAATAGTCAACAAGCAATTAATTAGGTAAATACAGAAATCATTTAAGTCAACGCAATTGTACGCTTAATATAATCATTACCTCACGCGTATTTTCCTCAGATCACTATGTGTTATCCATATAAAAAGCTTCATTGGTAATAATAATATATACATATTCTCTTTGTCGTCTTAAAACTGAAATTTATATTGCCTTACTCCAAGATATTCACTATTTATAGAAATTATGTGCATGTATGTATTACTACACAACTCTTGGTTTTCACATAATTCTGTCTGTTCACAATGTGACTATATTTCTATCTCGTCCAACGTTCGTTTTCATCGGTATTTTCATTTCTGATTCTTCCCAAGCACAAATAATGGATTCTTGTTGCTTTGCTAATTGGACAGTTTTTAGCAATGTTTTACACAAATAATTTAAAATACGCTTGCTTCCCGTTTGGGTGGGAGGGTCCTCATATTTCTCTCTTTTCACTTCGTAAAAAATATCTTATATTTTCTTGTTCCTATAATTAGTTATGTACTTACAGAACGACTAGGATTTTTTTGTTAATCATTTGATGTTTCTCGTTTTTCATTTGTTTCTCGCACTTTTCGCATTCCTATATTTATATGGCACATTGTTCAGATGAAATGCTCTTGGAATCATTGTGGGGTTACTTGGATGAGAGAAATCACGCCCCAATTACATCGTGCCGGTGATTTCGGCCCTTTCTTTGTCCGCTCTTTCGTCGTTTGCGTTTTGCGTCCCGCTGAAAGGCTACATTGCCAGGATCATCAGCAAGTTGTGGATATTTGTGTATGCTGTGAATGTCTACACCCTCGTAACCATCGACGTAACCGTGCGAGATTAACTCCTCTTTCTCTTCCTCAGTCCACTCGCCTCGACCCTGGAAACCGATAGCAACCAATTGTTTCTCTACCTCCCACGCCCGTTCCACGGCACGTTTATGTGCATGTCGGAGGATGCGGTGACGTTCCTGTTCAGGGTCGACACCATATTTGATGATTACCACGGCGTCGGGATTATGCAGGCGGAGTTCCTTTCCAGCTGGGGCACCATGTTCGGTAGTTTCATGCGTTGACACGTTGAACATACCGCCGAGACGTCGAAGTTCCTCCAGATCATCGCGAATCTTCAGAACGTTATCCTTTACGAAGTAGAAGACATCCTGATCGTGTATACTGAAGTGCAGCTCGAGGAAGAATGAATTATTGAACACGGATGTCACTACGTCTTGAACTACACCGTTTACGCCTTCCACAACACTCACAAGTGCACGACCATCGACGCGAGAAATGAGGAGACCTTCTCCAAAGACTGCCTTGCGGTAGGCCACCCTGGGAAGTAGATTCCTAGTCTTGGGTTCCATTTTTAATAATGGCTTGGGAACGAATCCTAGATCGGTAAACTTCTCATTCACCTGCAGAAAACAATGATTATAATTTGACTAAATGAAAACTAATAAAGATAAAACTAATTAAGAAACATAATAATATACCTTATCCACAATACACTGAAGACCTGACATCACTCCAAAGTCAGGTGCCAACTGCCTAGATGTAACAGTGGCTTGGGGTTTATATACCATTCTGCTCAAGTATTCCGATCCCATCATGTATTTAATATCATATCCATAAAGTTGCAGCCAACTGTTAAGATCAGTCATGTAATTGACGTTAGTCCGTGGATTAATAGGATCGTTGTTTTGGAAGCGATAGATGAATACATCTGTGGGAGTCGTTAACTTTGTAGCAAGCTGTTCCCAAGCTGGTGTCATCCATTGACCAACAATTGGATCATACAATCTTTTATTCAAATAAACCAACTTTGTATTGGGATCGTAAATACCACCATGGAAATCAACAGGCAGGTAGAAATCAGGATTAGTATCCATTGTGATGCTACCAAATGGAGTTCGACGAAGTTCTTTGATAAGGTTTCCGTTGATATCGAAGAGAGCTAATGGTGATCCATTTTGGTCAGATGCGACGTAAAACCGTTGCTCATTAGTTTCGACAGTAATGATTACTTCGCGTTGGTCGTAAAGGAATCGGAAAGTACGTCCTGTTTTGGGATAATGCAGATGTGTAATCCTATCGGGTGTACTAGGATTCGAATAGAAGTATTGGGTAACGTTTCCTTTGTCGTCATTCCATGAGATCAGACGACCCCTGTCATCATAATAGTACCAAGTTTGGAATTTATCTCTTTCGAAAGCATGGATCAATTGACCTCGTGAGTTGTATCGATATTTCTGTTCACCTCTGCGTACAACATAGCCACGGTTATCATAATTGTTGAATTCGACATCTCCGTACTGTACAACACGATCCCCACTATCAAAACCAAGAGAAATTTTCTCCTTCTCCTTGATTACACCAATGACGTTACCGTTCTCATCATACACATATTTCCAATTGGATGATCCAAGGACTTCAAGAACATGACCATCTGCATTGTAAGTCACTCGATCCATTGTGTTAGCGCGACCAATCAGCAACTTTTGCGTGCTAATTCGATTCCGGTTATCATAATCCAATTCAAGACGGAAGACATCGAAAGATTTGATATTGATTAATATAGACTTAATGCGACCATGATCATCGTACTCAGTAATGGTAAAGAAATGTTTACTAGTATCTTGCATAACTGATCGATTGAAGGAGTTTCTATAGATCCGCAAGTCACTAATACCTTCAAGAATACCCAAGTTCTGGTTGTATTTCAGGCGCAATTGCGGTACCTCCTTTCCGTTGATATCAACATCAATTGCCGATAAACGAGCATTACCATCATACGAATATTTGTAATGAGCGTTATCCAATCCTGATTTGCTGCTGAACTTAACTTTTTCATCCTTAACAACACCCGCATGGTATTTGAATTCTTGCTTGAGCTCGAAATTAGGTTCAACAATGTCAATATTTTTAACCAAGCCAGTAGATTCCACATACGTGTAGTGTGTGGAGCTAAGACCAGCGAGACTTGTTTCCAATTTACCAGTTGCGTCATAAACGTATGCCACCCGTCCCGATTGATGTGGGTACACTTTAGCAAGGATCTGTCCATCATCGTTGTAAATAATCTCATATGGATGGCGAGTCATTGGGGAGAAATATTGATATTTGAAGAACCCAAGTGATGTCTGCAGTGAAAATGTATGAATATGACCTCTGGGTGTTGTGAGGGACTGAAGAGCCCCAGCTTCATCATATTGCAGCAGATAGTCTGACCCTCGTGGTGTCGTTACCTTCAAAGGCTGTTAACATACATATATAATTAGTACATCATTAGTCATTTTTAGTTTCAATTAAAAACTTACCAAACTGCTAAACATGTCCTTGAATGCATAAATCATAGATGATCCATCTCCATATTTGATTTCGTATAATCTACCAGCACGATCAAAACCGTAGTTTTCGCTAATATCTCCCCACTTCCAACTTGTGAGGCGACTGAATCGATCGTATTCCAATTCGACTTCCGCAAAGATACCATTTCTGGGTCCCCATTTAACGGGTCGTGCTGTGCGATCATATGTTACGTTGAGGAGTTCTACTCGGTCATCCATAAATACGGAAACAGATGCAGTATCCCGATCATATTCCAAAGTCAACAGATTATCCCCATTGACCCGCAGTTTGCGACCCACTTGAGCAATGCCCCTAGGTGATGAGTTCTTTCCTTTGCTTTGAATCCTGCGGAGGAAATACCGCCATTCAAAGCGATTAGCCAAATCACCACCAATTTCAGATCGTTGCTTAGCAGGAACTGGGTAGCTTTCGCCCAATAATGGATCAATCTCAGCCAATACTGTGTATGGCACTGTATCAATATTAGTGCTATGGGACCAGGGGACTGTTGCTTCGACTCCACCATCAGGTAATAGAATTATCTTCTGTTCAGCATCTCCAACGATGGTGCTTACACTTGAGCCCTTAATGAGCATACTAATGGGCTTTTTGTTGTTTTGGCCTACCTGAACAGTGGCTCCTTTGATGCTTAAATCAAACGAGAGGCTGATGACTTTGCCAGTTGGAGTAACGGCAGACGTTAATCTACCGAATTCATCATAGTTATAAACATAACTGCGCCCACTACTATCTAATTTTGTCTTTAGTAATCCAGTTGGGCCATGATAGTCGAAAGTAACGTTGTAGTTGTCCGGAGTGCTCAATTCATGCAACATTCGCATCCGAGACATTCGCAGTCTGCATTTCTGGCCTTTGGTATTCTCAATGGAATTCACCTGACTGGAATAGTCCCTCAACAGGAAAACTTTATTGCCTGCTGCGTCTGTCACCGTATTGAGTTTTCCATTACTTGTGTTAACATTATAAGTAAATAGATAAGTAACTTCTCCGGTGAGGATATTCTTTGTTTGAATGTGCTGTCCGAATCGATTGAAGAAATAAATCTCCTGAGTTTCTGGTGAAAAGATCTCGTATTCCCTTGTGGCGCTTGCATCTGGAATACTTGCCATGACTGAACGAATTCTGTAGTTTGCCTGATCGCCTATATGTACATGGCCATCCGGGCTGATGGCAACCGCTGAAATAGTGTTAAACTTGGAGTTGGACGCCAGGTAATGATCAGCTTCAAAGCAATCGCATCCACGTTCTAGGCAATTACATTTCGATTCTGCCCCTGCATAGGGAGCAATTTTCCCATCTGTCCCAATCACTCTCACACGATTGATTCTTTGGGAATCGCTTTCAGCCACGTACAGATCTCCAGCTGCGCTAAATGCAATACTTTGGGGCATCACCAATGTTGCATGAGTAGCCAACTCGATGTCATATCCGCTTATAGGCGAGGCACAATGCAAGGGCCGTCCGGCGACTACCTTAACACGTCCATCAGAAGTTAACTGCAGAATCATATGATCGTCAATAATATGCAGCGAGTTATCAATGGGATTGATGGCCAATTCGGTAGGCCAACGAAGATGAACTTCTTCCAAATTAAGAGTACCTTCGCAAGGAATAGGCTTCCAGTGAGACTTGTGCATGTGGTTACCAATAACGGTGGTAACAATGCCATCACGATCAACCATACGAATATTGGTACCATCAGCGAAGTATACAACATTGTCGTTGGATACAGCAACACCCTTTGGATAAGCGAGTTTTGCATCACGCGCCAGTGCACCATCGCCACAGTGAGCCTCATCCCCTGGTAGACATCTTTCCCCGGATCCCACAATGGTTTCCCAATTATGATCAGGATCTGAGTAGTCATCAGTACTTCTTACACGAATGATTTGATGATATTCAGGATCAGAGATGTAGAGTGTACCATCTAATGGACTCAACGCCATGTGATAGCGATACGAGACTCGGGTTGCATTCAATCTTACAATCGTCCTGACTGTACCATCGGTGAGAATCTTTCGGACTAAATTAAAGTCACCCACGTATATTGAACCATCTGCAGCGGTCGCTAAAGCTACTGGTGCCAACAAACGCTGTTTACTGGCCTGTCCTTCACAATCAGTGCAATCCAATGGTCTCTGATGTCCGTCTCCCATCGTAGTTAAAATAACCCTCGGTTTATGTTTGAGATAAATATTGGATCCATCTCCCTTTTGTAAAATACCTTCATGGAAATTGTACCTATGATGAATATCGAGATTCCATCCGCCAACTTCAGAGATACTCATATCGTGGCCACTGAGTTTCGTTGTCTGAACATCCCAGATAATGTCCTTGCAATCTGCGTATTGATAACCAACTTTCACAATAGCAGTGGTGACACCATAAACTCTTTGACGGTAGACATTTAGGCGATTCCAGGCATAAGTGAACTTGATCACAGGATCTGCTTCGAACGTCTTTTCAAAGAGAATACCTTCAATTGTGATTCTAAGGTGAATAAGGTTCAGAGCCGATGGGATATTGTCGGGCGTAAGTTGCAACTGTATCGTGGATAAGTAGCCAGCCGCTCGGGAACTGTGATACACCAAGTTTAAACCGGTACCAGGAATTTGTAAACTCTCTTGGACAACTTGCGACTCCGCTAGGATGGCAGACTTATCAGGGCAGGCTCCCTGGAATCCATGTTTCCAAGTGGCAAGAACCACTGGTTTCATCGCGTCAAAGTCGTGAGCATTGCAGGGCATTGGTGGTGGAGCAGCCGCCTTCTCTTCACCCGTCGTCATCACCACATCATCAATTATCACAACTTCATTCCATGGAATAACGACAATGTGACTCTGTGGTCTGAAAGGGGACCGTCCAAACTGAAGAGTAACAGCACCCCCTCCATTCACTAGAAGATCGAACCATCCATCATCTCGTGTCATTGTAAAACCTTCCATTGGTGTGGCGGTGCTCACACGGACTCCCATTAAACCCATTCCCATGGTAGTGATAACACGTCCTCGTACCACGGCAGAGCGACTGTTGAACAACATTTTTTTAGACTCACATATTGTCAAAATTGTTTCATGCAAATTAATTCTTCAAAAACGAAGCCAAACCAAACTCTCGACAAACACAAGTGGATAAAAACAGAGAAATGATAACCAAACCAGGCACACACAAACAATTATTAAGTTTTTGTTATAGTTAATGGTTACTATAAAGTCAATGTGTTACACCCGTCCGCTTACCTCGTGTTGAAGTGATTCCAAAATACACTGAGAGCAGCAATAAATAAGAAAGCCTTCAGTTAGCAAATTTGTATTAATTTTAGAAGAAAGCCCTAAGCTAACAAGATTTTTTTAAATGGAAGTGAGGAAAGTAGTGGAGTAAATTTTTAAACACTAAAAAATAATTAAGGGATTTTTTCGACATGGGGCACAACAATGCATATCTAAATTTTAGAACAGATATCCTTGAGAAACATTAAACACCAAAGTAAGGTAAGTGGTGTTAATTATATTTAGTCCATAGTTAGATTACTTTGATCAAGCTGATTAGTAACATGATCAAAGCAAGCCGTTAACTAGAGAGCGGATAAAAAAAGCGTACCTTTCATTTAAACTCTCTTGGCGTGCGTAGTTTTGCAGGCTGCCCTCGTCAATCAGGAATTTCATGCGTTCAAAGAAAGACGCCGTAATTGCGGGCGGCTGCTTCCGAAGAAGAATGTCGATTGGCTTTGGCGCGGCGACGCAAAGTTGACTGTTTTTGCACTGTCGATCAGCACAACACTCGGGGTCCTCACAATCGACTAAGCCATCTATAGTAGATAGATGGTAATTTTAGCAAATTAACCGGGCCTGTGTATATTGCACTTACCTTTATCATTATCACGGCCATCGCTGCAATTATGCTCTAGAAGAACACTACAGTCGGGACCATCCCAACCACTCTCGCAGCGGCATTCCCAAGCACCATCCGGATTGAATCTGCATTGACCATGTCCTGAACAACTATTCGGACATCCTTCCAACGTGCAGTGTTTCCCATTCCAGCCGGTGACGCACAAACACGTGCCGTTCTTGCACTGGCCATGTTCATTGCAGCGCGAATCACAGAGTTTCATATTGCACGAATCACCGCCCCAACCCTGATCACATTGACACACATCAGACACGCAATGGCCGTGCATGCCGCAGTCGAGGTCGCACAGCTCCTTCGAGCAATCCTCTCCAGACCATTGGGGTTCACATGTGCACGTCTGGGTATCCAGGTCAAAAGTACCATGACCAGAGCAGTCGGGTAAACATTGAAGTGCGTCCTTATCCATCTGATCGCAAGCCGGGCCTTTCCATCCCTTTTTGCAGAGACACGTGCCCTCGACGCAATATCCATGTCCGGAACAGTTCGGATGCGGACAATCGACTGAAATCACAATACGTATTGATTTAGTCAGTTGTAGTGAAATTGCACGTGTACCGAACGATATTAAAACGTGCCCATGCCTTGCGGACGAGGCAAACAATGTTAGTATTAGCACGTGACTTTTCTTATTCTCCTGTCTGCCTTACCTTCCTCGCAGAATTTTCCTTTATAACCACGTACACAACCGCACTTGCCGTTGGAGCAATGGCCATGCCCGTTGCAATCCGGTACTTCACATTCGTCATGCCTCAGGGAACACTCCTTGCCCTTCCAACCGGGGTTACATTGGCATTCGCCATTGATATATTCGCCGCGCTGGCTACACAAAACTGGACAGACACCTGATGGAGGAAAATAAGGTACATGCTATTAATCAAAAAGCAGAAGGAGGTGAAGCTAGAGTATTGGAAAGTTTCATTCCGTTATTAGATGTCGTTAAAAGAAATTGAGGGGACGCTTACTCTCGCTACAGTCATCACCGCCAAATCCAGGATTGCACTGGCAATGTCCCATCAAACACTCTCCCTTTCCACTACATCCATTCGGACAGTTGTGGGTCATGTCATCGGCTATCACAGCAATGAAAGTCACCTCCTGAGGGTCACCGTCGTCGTTGTACAGAGATAGGAACCAATGACCTTGTTCCATATAGTGGGTAACTTCCTTCTTTACAGAAGACTAAAACGTGCCAAACCATAAATTTCCAATCTTTAAGAGTCCCCAGACCAAACTTACATGTGATGCACGTGTGGTCCTTGCTTTAAACCCACTCAATACTTCCAAAATATGATATTGGGTGTGCGTCGGAAGAGCATTTCTTCGACCGTAGACTCCGATACTAGCCCCACGAGGAATATTGTAGTCGAACTTCACGTAGGCTGCTTCAGATTGATAGAACTGCATGTTCCAGTAGCCGTACGGAGGGATCTCCTTGGTAAGCCGTTGGCCAAGTGCAATCTGCGAGAACGTCGTTCCGTCCGGAGGGAAGGATTGGGCAGGGAACGTCCGCGCTCCTGAACACAGAATATTAGTACTGATTAGTATAGTGCCACAGTTATTTCATGCCCAATTCATGCGAGAAAATCATTCATATCGCACATTGCGCTAATTATAATGCTTCAATGTTATCAATTTGGGCATTTTAATGACTGCATTTCAGCGCAGGACTTCCTGATGAGTGATTTTCCGCCTAGTATGGTTCCAGATGTAAATGCAAAGCGTGACAATCGATTTTTGCAAATTCGTCGGACCGTCCGGTAAATAAATAATGCGATTTTCATGTTTGTCGGGCGCATATCGAACGCGCGCGTGGCCGTCCCCGTCGCTTGTTTACTGTTGACATTAACGTTATGCGGCGCGATTGCCAGAAATAGATACACCCCGGATTTGCTGGGAAAAGCGCGACCAACAAACCTTTGGCTACATTTGTTTGTCGTCCAGTGCGACGTTTTTTGCTCATTTAATAATTCCTGATTTATACGTCTGTGTCTGAATGAGACTGCGGTTCCCTTTGGCTGCTAATAGCATACATGCCAACATGTAGTTAGGAGGCGGAAAATCCAGGCGTTATTGACTCGCCGCTGCATTGGTAAAGTGCCAAAATATCAATATTGTCAGATTATTTCAATAAATTCGCATAATCGGGCGAAGTGTTAATTTGAAGCGCACGCAGGACTGATAGCACCGAACAAATGACCGAAAAACGGAGTGAAATACGATCGTTAGCCATTACCACCATCCCTCTCTATAATTGGTTGGTGGTAGAATAATTGACGTTGGGACTAATAGCGACAAATTTGATTTTAATGCGCCGGGATTCCGAAAAAATATCACGACATATCATAATTAAAGCGGGACTATATATACGGAATAAAAATATTCGAATAACAATTTGATTCTAATTAATTTTACGACCAAAAAATGAGTAGAGCATACATGCAATGTAATACAAAGTAAAATATAACATGCAAGGTGTTAGTTACTGATGCAAGCTAAATCTACGATAATGATATTGAACAATGATGATTGTAATATATGTACAATATACTTAAGAAGTACTCTACCTTCCAGAATTAGAATTGTAGGTATTTGCTGTGTTTGTGTGTTGGTATCAAAGCAACTAGAACTAGTTTCGCTACTTTCGTAAATATCTGATTGTGTGGGTGATTCAGTTACAAATTCTGTAGTCCTAATGTCAGAATCTGAAGTCTCAGTCTCTGCAGTGGGCCAAGTTTCGGAAACCATGTCCTCCAACTCAATAGCATCATTTGACTCGGAAGATATTTCGAAAAAGGTATTCTCTGTTGTGCTGCTATCAGTTGTACTGAAAGCGGCAAACCCAGTGGATTCGGGTTTCACCAGCAAGGCAGCAGCCGGCTTTAAAGTCTTATTCTTTTCGTTACCTACTTCGCCCAAATCCTCCTCAGAAGCAAAATAATTTGGATAATCCTCTTCCTCGGCGGTCTCCCCTGGGGCTTTCGTATTAACGTCCGCATCCATGCAGGGACACGAGCACTGACATTCCCCGCCCTCCAATTCGCGGCTCTTTGCGATCGGATTTGCATTCATGCTGAAGCTGGTGGCGGCGGCATTCATCTTTTCGACTTTTTCCAATTCGCCGTGATGCGCCGGCGACGCCAGGGCCGCCGGCTCTACGACGGGATGCGACAATGCTGCGTTCTCCACTTTGGAGGGATTTTCCTCAACGAGTAGAAGATTTGGCTGTGCGCCGTTCGTCGGCACCGAGAGCGAGAGGACGTAGAGTGATTGAGGTGCGTGCGGATTAGCTTCATCCGGATCGGTAGCAATTGTGACGTTAACAAGCAGGCGCATCGTTGGAGACATCGGTCGTGGTGGCATCACCACCACTGGGGGCGGTTGCGGCAGACGAATTACACTCACATTAGTGGCGGATTCATTAGCATTAGTTGAATTAACCACATCGTACCGCTCTATATTCGCAGTCGTTGCAATGTGTTCCTCTTTTTCAGATGCTGCTACTTTTGAAGCAGATGGTTGATGATGAATAAACGTATTTTTTGAATCGACATTGCGACTCATATCTCCTGGGGACTTATAATCGGGCGCAGCTAAATTAGAATCTGTTAATTCCTTTGATGTAGCCTCAACCACTTCGTATATTTCATTGTTTTTATTATAAATCATCCCCTCGTAGCTGGGGATGCTTTTATTATCTGCTGTCATCGAATGTTCAAAGACAATTTCGACTTGATCTACTACGCCATTGTCATTAACAGAAGCTTCATCATTCTGTTCATTAAGCATGAAGTCATTTTCTATTTCCCCCGAGATATCAACGTCATTATCCCAGGTTACCGTTTCTTCCGTTTCATTATCGATATCTATACTACCTTCATATTCAGAAATAGTAGTAGTTGAATCATTACCGACGGTGTCAATATTGCCATCATACTCAAAAATAGTGCTAAATAAATCATCGGTCGACAATTCTTCGATGTCGGTCGTGCTTTCAGTAGTAGTACTTTCTTCCATTACTTCAGTGACTTGTGTTACGGTTTCAGACATGTTGTTAGTAACACTTGCATCACCAAGTTCAATTGTAGTGAATTCCGTTTCAGTGGCAACTTCTGTCGTTTCCACGGAAGCTTCACTACTTTCAAAGCTCGGATCATGCAAGGACTGTGTAGTTGTGTGTGCTAGAGAACTAATACTGACATGCTGGGACACAACACTCACATGCTGTTCACTGTTAAGGTGTCTACGCTTTCTAGAAAAGATCAAATTACCTCCTGCATTTCCAGTCGCTCCCGAATTGGAACTACTCGTTGCTGCTAGGCCGGTATTGGTCTGTTGCTGTTTGGGTTTGGACGACGTCGAGAGGTTCGTGTCAGAGGTAATCGTCTTCGACGCGGGTCCGGGAAGGGCTTCCGCAGGACTCTCGCCTACCAAGACCGTGCAGGCCTTGGTGTTTTGATATGACCAGTTTAATAGACTTGATGCTGGAATGTGAAAATAATGTAGATAATAATGTATAAGAATGTATGACATGCCCGAAGAGTCACCCCCTCTGAATATTTCGCCCCGTTCTGATTTGTCTTACCTGAGATATATGACAGTGCGGCCGTGAGAACCACCGATAGCATAATAAAGATGATCGCCGTACATTTCCAGCTGCACTTTGACGCAAGTCCCTTGCGAAAGTGAAAGCGGTTCGCCGGCGGGAAGTGGCTCGAGTTGGGGCGGCGCAGATTGTTGCGGACGGGCAGGACGGGCACCGGCGTGCCATACGGTATGCCGGCGGCGGCGTTCTTCATGTCCTTGGAAGGGCTGCTGCACGACGAGTTCGACTTGTACTCCATCGTCGGATTCTTTGAGTGATCTGTGCACAAGCAAGTCGAAGAGGGTAAATAACTTTCGCCTAATTGCATTCCAATGCGTAGCTTAATTAAAAACAAACTATTCCCGAAGGCCCCAAAACCGAAGCTACCCAGAACCAAAGTAAGAAGTCGTCGAAGCTCAAAGATTCCCGATCGGGAGGAATCAAGTGGATGGAAAATGCGTCTTGAGACTTGGAGCCAAGTAAAATGTTATTAAATTTCTTACTGGAAACTAGGAACTAGGATGTTTGCTTTGGTCTTGAGACGACCCGAGGCTCAATCAATCTAAAATCGGGTGGGCAATAAATGGATCGATTATTTACAAAACGAGACTGGCTTATGGACTCACAAGTCTCAAGCTAGGCAGGGCAAATACAGCGTATCAATCCACTTATGATTTCCATTAATAAATAAAAAACCCTAGAGTGTTTTCTTCCCTTGAGATAAAGCATAAAAGCAGTAACATGCCCGGAACACGATACAAGTTATCGCTTTACTAAAGTAAAGAAATCTTTTTATTTTAAATGTACTGAAATGAAGAGTTCAAAAATAAAACTTTAATCAGTGTTGAAAGATTGATTGATTCTCATCAAAACGTAGATATTTTAGTCTGTTACAGCACGAAGGCTTTGTTATTTTTTGTCCCCGTCTGGCTTTAACGACTTGATTTAAGTCTGGGTCCAATTTCAAGTTGAGTGATTCTGGAAATTCTGAAAATGTCGCGCCAATGGAATGGTACAAACGACACGAATCCGAATGCGTCTGTCACCTCATTATATCGCTCTGCCGAGAGGCGGGGCGCCCTAAAACGCAGCCGTGTCCCACGCAAATCTTTGCTACAGTACAGAACTCAGTAAGGGCCACACAAAACTAAACACAAGTTGAGAATCATAAACAAGGCGGGCGACCGGGGCAATGTGTTGTAATTTATGTCCTTCGAGCGCAACGCAACGGACCTAACAACCTCGCCGACGACGGCGGGCTTATATGGAAATTTCAATAGAGATTAATCGCACACTTCAGATGTGATTTTCAAACCCAACCGCCAATTACACCGAAATAAACCTACGGAGACAGTTATATTCTACAGTTAGAATTGCCTTTTAGGCACGCTTAACATTTAAGTGAGCTTTTGTAAAAGCAACTTCAACGATCTGTAGAACCTACTATCTTCTCATATTTCTAAATGAATGCACAAAGCAATTGAGAACGGATGCGTTTCTTATCATTCCAACAACTTGTCATTTGACTAGAATATAAGTGGCACTAATATAGACATTGATAAAGATTTTTCGTCATCATGTCAAGCCTTAACCCGTCATTAAAATGTTTTTGAGACATGAGTTATGCATCATTGCTTGGCGTTATAATACCCAACATAAAAATTAAAAAAATTATCTCAGTCAGTACCTACGTCGCGTCGACATAACGGTACTTAGTGTCTTCGAGTGCACGTTTTTTTTGTGCTCCCCAAATATACGAAAGTAACGTCTCAAGAGCTCGTAAAGTTTGCCTGTTCGCATAAGAGGGTGGGCTGCAAAGGCTGTAAACTTTGATTGATATATGATAAAGTGTGCTTTAAGGGCTTCTCTCATCTCTGTTACTCTCGTTTGGTAGAGGAGGAGTTGCCAGCAGGCGTAGGGACTGTAAAAATTAATTTTTAAGAGCCCTAACGCATTTAAAACCATGACACTTGGGTAAATTTTGGGTAAACAGATATTTTGTAGAAACGCCCGTAGAAATAAATATTACAAGAAAAAGCATAGTCATAAAACGTAATTTGAGGAGAGGACAAACTTTGATTTTGATGCCAGATAAACGTGTAAGAAGTACTTGTTTTATGTCCCGTCGATAATTTTCCTTTCCAGGAAAGCGTTTTTTTTCATGGACAAATAAGATTTAATACTATTAATATTCTATGGTAACAGTTGGCTTTATAAATTCGTTGCATTATAAATACGGGAAACGTATAGATAAAGTTGGGTAACTCTGTTAGGGTGACACCTACGCATCTGAAATTAATTATGTGTAACGGATGTTTGCTCATTTCGTTCCCGAGAAGTCGCAACCGATAAGAAGTTAGCAGCGAGCCTTCCAGCATATTTCTATATAAAATTCATTTCTGGCATTTTTACTAACTTCACACCTGTTAACTTAATTTTAAAAAATACACAACAAATGTTTGCGATGTCCACCATGCAATTATCAATTCCGTTGGGTGTGTGCCGACGCCGAACAGATTGAAACTAGATGGCTGAAATGCTTATTACACGCCATACTTTTTCGAGCGCGTATCTTCGACTGTCGGTCTGGCCTGTCCGTCGGCGAACAAACTATTAAATTAAAATCCCTCCGAAGGGTAAACACAGCGTCAGCTGGAACACGGGGCATGTTTGCACTGGCTCTGCATGCATACGCCTCACGTTCGAACCGATGGATGAGTGCGAGAGTGCCGAGCAATCACAGCACGATTTCAGGTAAAACACAGGGGCAGGCATGCAGACTCGGAGCGAAATGAGTAAATTATGTAAGTGCCATAATTTGCCAGGCGCTGGGTGGTTGCAAAGTCATTCAGATTGTTTGTGCACGTGAAGAAACCGTAATTTTGCACTTTGCACGGTATTTCGCATTCGGGACGCGGACGGGACGCACATGCAAAGCGTATACAATTCTCAGTAAAATAGCAAATGTAATTATTTGTCGTTATCTACTGACAATTACGCGTTAAAGTTAAACAGATCTAGTTAATGTATAACAAACTAATTCCGATGAGAAATAAGTGTTCAAAACTAATTGTAAGTTTTCCCAGTTCTTAGAGTTTACAATTTCAATACTTGGTATCATTAGTAAATAACTTAAGAAGCTTGAACGGTACCACGCGTTTAGCTACTTAGAATTGATACTATAACTGATAAAAGTTGAGTCCAATAACAACGAAATTTTCACTTTCAAAAAAAATTACTTGCCTTGACCTCTACCTAAGATTTCACTTTTATTTGCATTTATCTTCGTCCTAAATAGCCTTATCATATACCAATCGATTCAGAATAAAATTTACTGGTAGTTCTTCCAAGAGTTTTTCGATTAATTGTTTAGAAATCATATCGTATCGGAAAAGTTGAAGCGTTGGTTCCTGAAAGATGCTTTGCCCCTAAAATTCCAATTTTATTCATACTTCCCTTATTCTGGTAAGTATAAATTATGCACCAATCGCTTCAGAGTGAAATTTGGCACAATTCTTAGGAATTGTTTTTTTTTTTCAATTAATTACATAGATTCGATATCACAAGTTCAGTCTTAGTCAACATTATTGCTGTCAGAAAAATGAGTCTAAGACTCGTAAAATCGCTTCTATGTACTTAATACAAACAACTCTTCCAAGAGAAATATATAGGATTAAGAGAAATATTAATAAAAATGAAATATTTGGAGGATTTTACAGACTGGCGATTTTGCAATTTTTACTCAACTTAACCGTTATATAACCTTATTTCTAAACAATGAATCAAAAAACTATTAGAACAAAAAATTTAAAAATTTAAAACCTCATTTTTCAAAAAACTCGGTTTTTGTAACGTTATATTTCTCAATATCTACTGTGAATATCAAGTTTCGACGTAAATGGTTATAGCAAAACAAACTACATTTAATGGAGAATCGATTACAATAAGAATTAAAATTCTGTGATATGTGGATTGGAAATTATTTTAGAACAAAGTTAAAATTCACACTTTCATTACATCTGTAAGAAATACTTTTTGAAAGTCTCACTAGATGGCGTCCCAGTGCACGTTCCAGGTATTTCTTTGAAGTTCATCCTCCCCTTACATTTTCAGTTTCAATTCGCTATACACCGAATTAACTGGTTACTTACAGCCATTGTCAGGGCGTATCTGCTTATATGTGTGCGTGCGAGTAAATTTATCAAGGCGGATGGAACACAAAAGCTCCATTTATTAGCATATCTCCGCGTTCGCCGCGGCGTGGAGCGTCTCTAATTATAATCGTTATTTCCTTTATTTGTTCGCCCATAATGCGTATTAAACCTACATCGTCTTCGATAATGAGCTGAATTATGATGATAATAAATAACAACAATTAACACTATCATGACGCAGCAAGGAGGCGCATATTAATTAGTATGGACATGAGTGACTTCTTGACCAAATGCTTCGAATCACAGATCTTCAGGAATTTCGCCGAAACTCTGAGAAAAGTTGCGAGTGTCACGCATTTGGTCAGCTTTCGAGAGAATTCCGCTGGTTAACCAAAGTTAGGAAGTCGTTAGCGTGTGTTTTGTTAACTTACGAGCGAACGAGCACATTATTTCCTCGTCTGGACTGTGTCCGACCGGCCGCCAGTGCATCGCATTCAATGGGCCCCTAAATGACCCTAAATTAGAGAGCGTAATGTATCGAGAATTCGATTTCGATTGCGCTGTGCTGTGCTGCAATCCGTGATTCGGTTGATTTAGCCTCCCGTCCGACGAGTTAGGGGTGGGCCTGTTAAAAGGGTGCCTCGGGCTTCGTTATATTGATCTCAATTATCGTAATAACCTATGTTATTACGTTGCAATTTACGCAAAACTTGAAAACTTGCAGATAATCTTCAATTCAGGCAACTCTATTTTTCAAAATCAATTGAAAGTAGTTTTTAACATCTTTTTAATTAATTTTATGACGTCTATCATAATTTCATGGAGATAAATCGAATCAGATAACGCCAAATTTAGATTAAAAGCAATTTAGTTGTGCAATTTAACAATTGCAAAACATGTGTTCGCTATGCACCTCACAATTCCAATCTTATCCGAACCATCTGAATGTAATCCAAGGCGTATAATTTGATTTATGATTGAAATTGCCTTCCGATTGTGGTGCTATGCGTGAAACATGTTTGAGTTATTGAATACCGCGCTTGAAGTCTTTCAGCACTAGTGCCGGGAAATATCTGTAGCTCTTGTACCTCTCAGAACTCTCAGCATCCACTCTCGGCGCATCGACTTATAAAGCATGATAATAAATGTGTCGGCACTATTATCTGCCGGTATATACACACACACACACACGGTAAAGGTATGCCTCTTATACCTGATTCTATATGGTATATATGATATGATGATGCGCGGCATGATGTATGGAGTATTCAATCTCATTTGGTGCGCTCGATGTGTGCTCCAAGAGCGTTTGTTTGGTTTTTCAATGCAGAGGGTCTATACACCAGAGAGGACGACCTGCTGTGGCAACCCAAGTAAAAGACTACTCAACTACCTAAACCGAAAAAGCCGAGAAATAACACGAACATATGGCGCGGTTGAGATTAAAATTCAGTCCTCGACTATAGAAAGTACACCTAACATTTTCTAATGGCTTGTTCGGAAACAAGCTCCAAATGTCGAAGCCATGTTCATGATAAATCGATTTAAGACTTCTAAGACTTTGATTCTTTGGACCGAAGGGTACCTGAGTATAGATAAAGCCCAAATGTGATCATCTGTTCGGGGAATTTTCGGTACCTGATCGTAATCTTTTTCTAGGCATTGTAGGAAACGTTTTGAAGGGGATGCTTAACTTTGGAATCAAGTAGAAGTAGGGCAGTTAAATCTACTTTTCGCGGATTTAGTGCAGGTAAAATGAGGGTGCAAAACTTTTGCCTTTGAATTATTGTTTGTGTTTTCTATAATTTTGCAGCATTTTGACAATAGTTGTCACCTTTTAGTACTTGAAATTTCTCCGAAAACATTCGAAACTTCTAAAAGGAGCTCCAAACTTCTCCAAAAAACTTGGCCCTGAATATAAATGAAAAACTTCCTTACATTGTATGTGCTCATACATATTCTCATGTTGCACATTGCTGCTGTAGTAATTTTCCTCGCAATTGCCATTGTAAAAGGCCATGATTGGTCAGTAATCCCACAAAGTCACTCATTAATCCCACATTTGCACAAGAAACGTTGGTAGGTACTTGATGAAATGTTGTCTTGGTCCACTTTTGGTAACTTTTGCACAGTTTAAAGTCGACACAATTAACTTAGTTGTGGCGCAGCACAATAAACTCAAAAGTTAAATCGAAATAAAATTCGGGTTACATCCCGGGGTGGTTGTGTGCGGGCGCCACGAAAACGAAAAAAAGGTTTATCACGTTTCGCGTGTCATCACGAAATCGGGCTGGCGCGCTGCGTGCGAAGAGTGTTTGCGCATCGATCGCAAATGCGGCAACAAAACTCGGGGATTGGTAAACTCTCAGAGTACTTGCACTGTGTTTATCGGAACCAACATCCAGCCCGCGATGTGCTAGCGCCGCGAGTGGCATTCGCTTACTGAAACTGAAGAGCCCAACAACCGCCAACGCTATCGGAAGAATAGCGTGGTCGGATTTGTGGAGGGGAGCCGAGAAGAAAGGGAACGCAGCGCGGTTGCCTGGGGTCGGACGAGGAAAGTGAAAGAACGTAAATCCACCCGCTCTTCGGCGTGGTAAAGTTCGACATAGTTCGACTTGCGCAGAAGCTCTGAAGATGCGACCAGAGGTAGACGCGAAAAGACGAAAACACGGAATATAAGGCAAAGACTTGCTGTGGGACTGTCTATCAGGAATACTATGACCACATGGTGGAGTTTGTGGATGCTTTGATAATTTCGATTTTTTAATAGGCTAGCTTTTGTATGACTTACTCAATGTTCCTGTGGGTATGTACACGTTGCCGGACGGCGTTCGTACGAGACAGGATGGCTCGAAATCTTGACTAGGGTCGACGGGAGGCGCACTGGCCAGACGACCGTTGAGACGACTCATTGTGGGATTACGCGGTGGCACATCTGGTGGCCGAGTTGCGTTATCAAGTAAACAACCTGCAACAATGAAATAACAACATTATACATAGTTGTATCTATTTTTGGATATAGGACAACACAATTTTTCAAGTAAAAACATAAAGAATTAACTATAAAACTGAAGAACTAGCCTTAATTCTAAAGAACACACAATAAAACACGAGTATTTTATAATTAAAATTGAATGAAATATAAAGAAGTTATCGTCATTTTAATCTTGACTTTTATCATTCCGAAAATGAAAAACTATTTTCACCAAATGTTGCTTTCATACAATGATACGAATTTGCTTGAATATCCGTAAATTATAGTTAAAATGAAATATCGTAATCTTATAGAGAATTTTACGTCGAATTCAAAATTCTTTTCATAAATATAATTGGATTAAAAATAAGGAAGTTACCGCCATTTTAATCTTGACTTTTGTAGTTCATAAAATGAAAAATTATAATCACTAAATGTTGCTTGCATACATTGATATGAATTTATTTCTATATCCAAAAACTTAATTAAAATAAATTAAAATATTCTGATAGACAATTTAACGTTGATTTCAAAAAATTCTTTATACATAAAATGAGATTAAAAATATGGATGTTATCGCTATTTTAATCTTGACTTTTGTAGATCAGAAAATGAAAAATTATTTTCACCAAACATTGCCAATAATTTTGAATACATTCACTATAAGAATATGTATATTTTAGGTTATCAACTAATTCATTAACTAATCCAACAGTACAAATATTAGAGTGAAAATGTTCGTTGTTTTATCGGATACCCGATGAAAGTTCCCTTTTTTTGGAAAAGCTTTAACGTTGATTCCATCTATTGTTCGATCACGTTCGGATGTTCGATATACGGATGTTCTCTCGACCTAACCCTCTTAATGGCTTAATGATAGGGTTGAGCGATTTGGGTGCGCGCCCCGTCGGCCACATGTTCGTACTAATTACATTATTTTTTGCACTGGCCGCACTCGCGCTGCTGGCCCATCGATTTCGGGCGCGAGTACAGCGCAATTTCAACACGCCTGCAATCAAACAAGCCGAACAATGTTTGCGAACAATCCTAATAAAATAAAAACTTTCGCCCATCCTGCTGCGTGCGTACCCTCCGTACTTATCCTCCGCACTCTGCCAACTCTACAACGACCGTCTGTTGAAAAGTTGGGTCAATATTTTTAAGAATAATGTTGATGCACGTCGAAAAAATATAGATAAAGCTTCACGGGTGCCTTCATAATTACGCAACATTTTCTGGCGCGGTTTTGACGCTTGCTGGTGGCGCAATTAAAATTTTAAGTATCGGGCGGGTTTTGTAGGTTTTCGCGCCGCGTTTCCGTACTCGTCGCATTTTAATTTTAGAGCGCGCTCATAAACAAGTAACGCGCGTAAAGCCTCCTTCGGCCAAGTGGAAAAAGAACGGGGGAGACGCAGTGGTGGGATCGATGGTGGGGCCCCCAAAGAGCGGAAGCGGAAATTGGAAATTTCACCCTGAGACGACCACGTAGCGCAGAAGGCTCAACTTCCACTTGCAACCGCAAAAATCAACAGCGACTGCCTCGCAGTGACTTAATGAAGAATAAGTTAACCGAAAAATTAAATTATTTCATTTTTATTTCTAAAAAAAAAACAAATGTCAATTTTAAATTCACGAAATGCACTGTCAAACATCTCCTCGAGTACTTTCGGGCGATATCTGAAGAAGAAGAAAAAACTGTAAGCTTGACGTGGGTGCTAGTGATGAGTAATTGCATTACCATCCCCGAGGTTGAAACTTCATTAGCAGCTTTTTTGCGTTTTATTTTCGTTTTTCTATGGGATGAGACAGACCTTATGGCTTGGGTTGGTCGGGTCGGTAAACGCCTATCGTCCCGAACCCTATCATTATCGATGATTGTGTACGCGCATCGCGGGCATGATAAAAAATTACGGGCGGATTTGTTCCGGTTGTGCCCATATTGCATGCGAGAGACTCTGGGAGCAGGTAAACCCGATCGGCTCGCGTTTCTTTGTTCTCTTCCACCGCGTGTTCTTCCATGGTGCACCTATCTAGTGAAGACTGTAAAAAACCTGCATGGGTGTGTGCAACAGACAAGAAATACGCCATAAGGTTCATTATTTTGCTTTATTTTAATGACCAACTCACCTTTTCATGTGAAATTCTACAGGAAATCATAATTTGTTATGAAAATTTTGACTATGTAAAGAAATCTTAATATATAATTTTAAGAAATTGCCAATATGATAATGTATACCAGTGATGGTGAACCATTTTGGGATCGTGGGTGTCAAATTTCTTCATATTTGTTTGTAGCAGTTCATTTTCAGAACAAAAACAGTCCAGATTAAAATGGCGGTAATTTCCTTATTTTTAATCCAATTTTATTTGTTGAAAGAATTTTGAATTCTGCGTTAAATTCTCTATAGGAATATGCCATTTCAAGTTAATTATAATTTTGGGATATATAAATAAATTCATAACAATGTATGAAAGGAACATTCGATGGACAGCCCCATATTAAATTATAAACTTTAATCGACTCCTCATGTCGCAAAAAAATCGCAAGAATCACGAACTTTTATATTTGACTATTTGTTGAAAAATGTTGATGTGACCTTCAAGTGCTGCATTGTTTTAGTTTCCGAATATATTACACTTTTCTATCGCCTTATGACCAAAATAAATTTCAGGCGATGTTCAGAAGTCATGGATACAATATTTCTCCACAGATGTTTGCTAATTTCAAACGTGATTGTCAGTGAATTTTTTATATCACATATAAGTAAACTTAGCGCCATCTGCGACCAATTGTGATTACATCAACATGGCTCACATGGCACACGACAGGCAGTTCATTACAATATCATCATTAATCGTGACTCTTAGTCACATGAACTTGCAAATTCACACACTTCAACACCTACGACTTTCCTGCAGGCCTGCAGGTCGTCAATCAATACATCCTGTCAAACAAAATGTGAAATCACGCTTTATCTCTGCCTACGCATCCTCGCCTCGCCTGTATAACCAATTGTGTACAATGTGCAACAAATCCACGCGCGCGAGCACGGATTGTTTCCTCTTCGATTCGCTCTGCACAGCTGCGCTTCCACAACTTGTACCGCACGAAAATCTAACGGGCGCCAATGATATCAGCGAATTTATCATATTCTTATTTACTGACGCGCGGCAGCTATTTGTTCGCCCAGTGCGCGTTCTGATAAAATCGCAATTCTCTTATGAATTATTACGAGCGCGCCCCGCGCGAAGATGCACCACATCGCACCAACGACTTATGGCAACATCGTTTGCATGCCGCATTGCATTGTTTGCGGGTGATATTGATATGCGGCCGAGATTTCCGCGCATAGAAATCAGTTTGGAAACTTCCAACTTACCACGCGATTTTAACTTTCAATTTTGTATTTGCTTCGGCACTGAATATGGCATCATGAATATTTAAATGACCAAACTGTAAACCGAATGTGTATTACTGCACTGGGCTCGAAAGTTAAGGGCCGAGTTTTTCTAAATACCACTCACAGTTTAAATGTGCATTCGTGGAGGGTTTTAAAGTTTTAATGTTTGTAACAAACGCTAGTGAGCGCACAAAAAAGACTCATCGTTAATCTGATTATCCGTCTCACCGGGTAATCTCTTGCTTATTCGGTATGACAGCCGGAAAGTTCAGTGCCCGTGTCGCATCCTCCGATTTAACCAACTCGTTTCGTTTGCTATCTCCCCGAAAAAAGCTCGAAAATTCATTTAATGATGATCTATAAAAATGCATACAGCTCAAATTTTATATCAACATCATTTTTTAAAGATTGAAACTGAAATAAAACTTCTATACATTTGATGAAAATAATTTTTCATATATACATTTTATCAAAATTTGTCTAAATTTTACTAAAATATGTCTACATTTCCTCAAAAGTGTCTTATTTTAAGAAAAAAATGGATTAATTACAAGAAATATTGACTAATCTTGACCAAAAAATAAACAACTTTATATTAGATTAGTCTAAATTTATCCCAAAATGACAAATTTTACCACTTTTCAGGCTCCTTGACACTTAATTATGGCAAGGTACCCAGACTAATCTCAAACGATACTCCCGAAAAGAAAGATATTGGTATTTTTACCATAATTCGCTTTAAAATGCTACTAATACTAGACTAATCATTTTCTCAGCTTAATAAACCTTTTTATTGCAAGTTTAAGATGACAATTACGGTTGGATAACTATAATTGTTTTTGCCTATATAGAGAAAAAGAAAATACGATCAATCTTCGATAATAAGATTATTATCCTGATAATGACATCAGCAAATAGATTTATATGTAAGAATTACCACATGGTGGCAAAGAAAATAAATCTGTCAATTTTATAGCCCATTTCATTGCAATGCTATTGTTTTACCTATTGATGAACTCATTGAAAGTTGTATTACATCGATTTGGATGCATTTCGCCACACATTCGTTCAGGACAACCGCACAGCAAAGTCATTTCAGTTCCGCGATGGCCATTTATATTTACAACTTTTGTTTGCCCGTCGCAAATGCACGGCATGCATATCTGTGCCCACAGATATGCCGCAGTTCGTCGTCGCGGTGGCCGGTAGTCCAAGACTTCAAATATAATTTATGAATAATGCATACATGCATAATGCAACTTCGAGAATCACCGGTCGTCGAGCGCTTCCTTCGAACAGTAAACAGACAACGTCAAACAACGCAATCAAATCGTATTTATTTGTTTATGCATTGTGTGCACGCCATTTAAATGCGCACACATTGGTAGTGGGTTGTTGCTAATGTTGATTTTTTTGTTTCGGAAATCCTTACAGTCGCATAGTAGTTGCAATCATTACAAAATCGCTGCAAAAGAGAAAAGCTCACCGTTGCGTCGGTGTATGCACGCCGGGGATGAGTAATACTTAAGTTTTACAGCTTACAATCGCCTCAGACAATGGAATTTTAATATGGAATTGAGTCATAAATTTTTATGGCTTTTAGGTTGAAATGATGGCAATTGCATTGCGTTTTTCTTCGTGCTTTACTACTGCGCTGTTGTAAACGTCAGCTGGAAAGCTTTGGGCTGGTTTAGTGCAGCAGAATTTTGGCATTTATGAAATGGTTTGCTTCGTTTGCGTTGTTAATTTCGGTGTTTTATTGTTGTTCCATGGGATTGCCCATTGTGCGCCGTTGTGCGGTGTTGTTTAATCAAGATCTCGAGATGTCTGAAGAGGCGAGGGTTGGTTGAATGGTGAATCCATGGGTTAATGGATTTACTTGTCACACGCTGCCACATGGTGAAACTTTCAATTCGTTTGCAGACATTGACTGTCTGTGCTGAGCTGTGCTGTGCTGTGTGAGTGCAGCAGCCGTGCTTGCGTTATTTTGACGTGGTGCGATTTGATGCGTTGCAGATGTGCGGTGGAACAAATTTTCAAGAAAGCAGCATAGATAAGAAAACATTCCAAATTCCAACATGCGACAGTAGAAAAACAGATTGTTGGAATTCTACAGAGAGTTCCCATCGTGACTCATTTCGAAAATTTGTAGTGTATGAATAATTATACTTGATTTTATACATATTTTAATATTTATATTCGTGAAAACATATTTAATACGTATTTTAATAATTATATTAGAGAGAAGATGAGATATCTTGGCCGTAGACTATTTTTTTACGGTATGCAACTGAATTTTGTACAAAACAAATTGTGTAAGGCACTTTTTAGGTCCAATTCCAAGAGTTAAGGTATCTTTCATTCCGCACTCGCTATCGTTAATATACAGCCATTTGATGCCTAGCTAATGCGCAGCGGATCACATTTTCAAGAAAGTTGTATAGACAAGAAAATATTCCGAATTCCAACAAGCGGCATGTGCAAAACAGATTATTTTACAGAAAGTTCTCATTCGAAAAGTTACTAGCGAAAAGTTCAAATATGCAGGTTATAGGCTTATGTTTACTGCCTGTAAATGAATTTTATAAAAAACACTTTGTATTAGACCTAATACAAAGACCTATGGGCCCTTTCACACCCCACTCGCTTTGTGAGGTGTATTAATGAGCCTATTTAAAAATCAGTCTGCGTTAATACAGCCAGCGAAAATGGACCAAAGAAAAGTCAAAATACGTAATTTCAAAAACATTTCATTTAAAGTGCTAAGGATCGCATTCAAAAAAACGTTCTTATAATTGTTTGTAGTCATTTGGATAAAGTGTGAACAACGATCTTGATTTTCATGTGCTCGGGTATTTAATTTTAAGTATAGATAATCTTCAACAGTTTATGATTCCACCACTAAAGCAAATCGCCATGTGTTGAGTCTGAAAGAGACCTAAATCTGACCTAAACATTTTCCTCGTTTTTTTTTCTATCAGAAATTTAAAATTCTACGAAAAAATCTGCTTTTTCTAGAGAACTTACAAAATGCAACACTTTGTAGATTTTGGATGATATCTCAGCCATTTATATTTGGTTATGCAAGAGATTAG
>WSZQ02069927.1:57907-74240 GCA_019419845.2 Weissflogia rhopalogaster
TGCTAAAAAAGTTATTAACATTTTTGTATCGCGCAATGTAATTTGTGTCAGGATAAATGAATTATTTATGTTTATATATTCATTGATTTTTTATATAGGTGGCTGTGAATTAGCGTTAATTGTGATATCGATAATAACGATATCAATGCACATCTTTTCGACTTTACTTCAATAATTCTCATTTGAATATTTAAAAATTAAATAAATATTGATTGGCATTAGCTATCTTGAGCAATAATACAAGTTTAGGATCATCATGAAATTAGCAATCACTTTATGAAGAAATCAGTTGATGAACACATCGATTAAAAAAGTTATTAACATTTTTGTGTCGCGCAGTGTCTTTTTCGTCAGGATAAATACATTTTTTTATCTTCAATATTTTTCCTTCTAGGTGGGTATGAACAACCTTTAAATGCTTCAATTTCTCTACACCAATGAATTTGTCTTTCAATTTGCTGTTAACATAGCTTACGAAGTTAATTCCAATTTTTCACTGAATTATTTAAAATAATTTACAAATTGCTGTAACTTCCAGTTTATACCAGTTTATAAAACTATGATAATCTGTTAAAGCTTAAAAAAACGTAAGAAATACGAGAAGATTAAATTTCAGTTTAAAATAAAGTTATGCTTATAAATTATTAAAATGTTGCGCGTTACTAGCTTAAAGTGTGTCTTGTTATCTGCATCGTTCGTGCGCTCAAAAAGTTAGTGTTTGTCGGGAAATTTAAACGCAAATAAATTTCCATGTTGAGCACACGCATGCTGCACGGGCGGAAAGCATCACATCGAGGGGCGCAATGCAAACGCGTTTTCGCAAAGACGCAAGAAAGCAAGACGCGCGGAAAACTCAAAGACACATCGCGCGTCGAAAGAAGCGCCTGCGAATAATTAGTGAGTGATGAATGAAACTCGTAAAATTTTAATTAAAAGATAAATAGAGCGCGTCGCGTTGCGAGCGCTACGAAAAGTCCTGAGAAAATTTAAGACACACGCAAATTAAGTTGTAGAAATGTTCATTTTGTTGGAAATTATTTTTTTGCTTCTACTTTGTCAAGTTTGCGTTAGTTCTTTTTTAATCAACTCATAAAGTTCTTTTCTATCTACAATTAAATGGAATTAATTCGTAAAAATGTAAAAATTAGCGTGTAATTTTTCAACCAACATTTTTTCAACCAAATATGTCGAAAAATGAAGAAAGTTTTAGGTTTTGGATTAATTTCCATACAAAAACGTTATGCCAGATGAAAACGCGTAGCATTTAAAATTTTAAAGTTATTTATATTTATAAAGTTGATTTATAAATTTATCATTTCTTTTATTTATTTATTTTACTGATTTTCTAATATTTAAAAAAAAACGAATGTATTTCCTTTTTAGATTTTATCTTGTAAAGTTTCTAGAAAGTTTTAAGATCTTTTTTGTGTAAGTAACAGATAGTTACATTATCCATCCTGTCATCCCGGATTTGCACATTTCTCGGATGCATTTTCTTGCATGTAATCCAAACTAAATCAAACAAGTTTTTTTTCGCTGCAGTCCTCGGGGAATTCTTTCACTTCACGTCTGGCGTTTTTTTTCTACGGGTTTCATTCACGAAACTATTCCTTCGCGTCGACACAGATTCAGTGCGAAGAACACTCATCCAACTTGGTCCGGAGCACGTGAAAAACTCGCGATTTACATCTGAATTCTTGCAGGGAGATTCTCCGGCGCATAATTTCGTCCTGTAATTCGCAGTGTAAGCAAATTTCGCCATTCTTGCGATAATGAACGCCGCAGAGCGCATTGAAAAACACTTCCTTCTTCCGTCCGCCAAAGTTTCGCACAATTACAAACGAATCGGTGGAGCGCACTCGCTACTGCCACCCACTGAAGAATGACAAACACACACACCGTAAATACAAACATGTTGGGAACTTGCGGAATGCCGCCGGATCTCAATTAACAACTTTATCAAACTTGACTGGCAAGCGGCGAAGAAATCTCTCTGCGTATTGAAGGAGTCGCTCCTCGTTTTTCGTGCACCGCGTTTGGGCTACAACTTGCGCAACTTTTTATTATTTAATTTGATTTTTTGCGACCTGTGGAAATTTTCTTTTCAATCGGAAACTAGCAATTCAATCTGCGCGTCGTCGTCGCGCCGGCGAAACTTTTGTCGTCGGGCCGGGTCGCCTTGGCGGTTTTCAAAGCAAACTTTTGATTGCGTTAGTGCCCGACTTCGTTTGATTATCTTCGTGATTAGGAGAATAGAATTAGGCGGCTTTATTATTTCATGGGCCATGATAAGAATATGCAGGTGAGACGAATGTAAGTCGAAGTTAAATAAGTCGAGAGGTTCGAGGGTAATTAGAATGTAATTACGTTCGATTGATAACGTACCGAACATGCACGGTAAGGCTGACGGTAGTTAACAGGAAAAGTAGCTAACGAGAAGTTGTTTATACAGAAACTTAGGGGAAATGTTCAGGAGAAGGAAAATCAAAGAGAATAAATGAAACTCATTAGCTTTCCAGGTGACATAATACACATATAATTGAGTTAAATATTAACATGTATAATTCATTATATATTAATCAAATGTATTTTATTTTAATTAATTTAAAATTTAATTTATTCCACTTATAATACAAGTAAGTCAGAATTTTCAATATTTTAAGGAATCAGTACAATCAAAGAGGAGAAAAGTACAAGGTAGAACGCAAAGACACTTTCTGAGCTCGCATTATTTCAAACCGACTAAAACGCCGAAATCAACGATTTAATCAAATGATTCTTCACCAGCTCGAGCGGAGCTGATTTGGCGCCCGACTATGGTATTATTCTATCGCGGTTGGCGCTTTGCTGTGAGAATACGTTGTGCACTTCACGATAATTCGGCAGTTTTCGTTTAAACTTGTCTCGTCTGCCACAGAAAGTTAGCTAAAGAAGTCTCCAGTACATAGGGTTAAGACCCTAAATTACGGTATAAAAAATTGTTTAAATTTTAATTTGCTCAATTTCTTTATCATTAAATATTAAAAAAATATATATCAGAATAATTTTTCCACTAGTAATATTTCTGTCAATCCGATTTTTCCTGTTTTTTGATAGTCTAGCCAACGCTACCAAAGTAAGACAGTGTTTTATTATATTCCACGAAATGTATTCAAGAAAATTTATCACCTCACCGCCATTGTACGGCACAGTTCTTGCAGCACGCAAATGCAACTTTCTTTCATCGCAAAAGCGACCCGATAGTTTATTTCGGCTCTTTTATGCCGTTTTGTGGCGCACACCCTGAGGCCAAAGCCCATTCAGCACCGCGCTCGGCTGCTCGTTTTCCCATTGATTTTTCTGCATTTAAATTTTCACACTACACTTTGCGCGCAGTCAATGATCATTCATTCATTCGGCCCGACGATGCGATATGTTCGACACAATAACCGAACCGTTGACTGCAACTACAATCAGCCGCTGCCAAACCCAAACCATCGGTTCGTAGTTGCTATTTCAACGCTTCCAACGCACAGCGGTCAATGCTGAGGGCAAAAAAATGCTATCGAAATTCAAGAACATAATGGACACGAAACACGAAAGAGGGTAGAGTGTACATTTCTATCCTTTTTGGACGTTTTTTTTCCGGAATGTAGGACAACTGGCGCGGCACGTCGGTTCGACCAATTCGACGAATTCATCGAATATAAGAAAACATGCGATTTTACATGCATTGTTATTGTTTTCCCGGTGTATTGTCAGCGGAATATGGATGGTGAGTGGTTATATTGAGGGGACATTGGGTACTTGAGTTTCTTTCGAGTTTGTCAAGCGTTAATGCATCAATTTGTTGACTTTTGTTGACCAAAATAAACGTAGAGATTGACATGTTTGAAGTTATTAATGTTGGCAGCCTATATTTAGCGACTATTTTACATGGGGTGAGTTTTAAGGGGAGGTTATGATGACGATTGACAGTAAAGTTAAAAGATTTATGCTAAGTTCATGGAGACTGTTATTTTATGTCATTTATGTCTATTTATGTCACCAATTGCTTAATTTTCCTGATTTTACATTTTTTAGGTTTATATTTAAGGGGATATCCTCAGTTACCAAGTCAAATCGATATTTTAGCACTATTAACAATCTATAGCTAAACTATTCAGGAATATTCTCTCAAAATTTCAAGTCGATTGCTGCAGTATTTACGAAGTTATAGCTTATAAAGCTCATAAAACTATTTAGTAATCATATTCCCAATGTAACTTTATCCAACTTTAAACGCGTTTTTTTCGCAACGTTTTTTGATTTTGCGAAGACGATTAAGAAAATTTTACTAAACTGATTTGGCTAACTGATAGCTCATTTCATAGACAATTAATTTCTCTACAATTTGAGGCCTGTTGTTTTTTTTGAATAGATATTGACATATTTTTGTTCGTAAATTTAAGCCAATTGATTGATTTTCCAATTTTTTCATTGTAAGTTTTATATTTAAGAAGGTATCCTCAGTTACGTATTGTATCAAAAAAAAACGGTGCGATAAATCAATACCTCAATCACTTGTTTGAACGGTAGCACATGCTTCAGAGGAATCAGAGGAATTTTTAGGTGATTAAAAATGCTCGCGCTGACTTATTTTGTGAATTGTGGAGGCGGTCAAAGATCCGTGATAGGTTTTGTAGTTAACTTCTGAACGGTTTTACAGAGGGACAAAAGTGTTTGTGCCTTTTATTGTCATTATTCATGTTTCATTGTATAAAATCTCAAATTATTCTTTGTTTATATTACACATAAAGACGCCAGACCTCAAAAAAAACCTGGCGCCATGATAACAATTGTCCATAAACATTGTCAAAACGCATTCTTTTATGCTTCAATAAACTATTCTATGTTTTATAATGTCTCCTTCGCCTATTCAAACAAACCATCATATAATTTCAATTTTCATGTTTTTTTTTTCTTCCTTTGACTTCCTGGAACTTCCGTGAATTGTCCACCAAAGCGCAAAAGCGGTGTGATTAAAGCACTAGGCATCACGTGCCGAAAACAAAAACTGTACAGCTTTCATCTCACCGCGTCGCGATGACAGCGGAATGATAAATTAAACAAACGTTGATTTCACGCGTTTTCGAATTTTCCATCATTGTTCTTTTTTATTCCCTGTACGTTTTACACGCATGACTTTATGCCGAATTCGTGTGTGGCTAACGCTAACGTGCGCGGTGCGATTGAAAAAAAGTCGCTGAAATTTCAAACCGTAATTACGATTATTATACGAAATACAGAAGTTTCTTTGGCAATTTGTGCCCGGTGGTGATAAAGACTTTGCAACTATTCATACTCGCATTTTGTTTCGTATTGCCGCATTAGCTATGCATGAATACTGCCTGCCTGCAGTTGTAGCCTGCAAGTTGCAGCAAGCACGTTTGTAGCCGTCGACACGAACCGCCAAACTGCAGTTATTGCAGAGTTTTGCAGCCCTCCGACTTTTCAGATGCCGACGAAAGCGTGTAAAAACCGAAAACAAAACAATTCCGTTGAATCGTCGTGTATGATTGTATGTAATTGCAATTGCCGGATGTCACTTGAAACCTGAATCCCACAACTTTTGCTCCTTTTATACTTCTCTATATTTAAATTACTGCAATTTTGCTACAGAAAGGAGAGAAAAACGTTCGCGGAAAAATTACCTGGTTGAGTTTTCATAATTGTTATTTAATTCTTTTATAATTTTTTTCTTGGTATAATTCTGAATAATTCTATACTGGGAAATTATAGTAATTTCAAGAATTGGTAATTGTTTTATAATATTCTGATATTATATTCATTTATTAATTTATTCCGCAATCATTATGAATATTATCATATATGTATCTGTTCATTTCTGCCAACAAGTACTTGAGTTTCCAGTTTTTACAATGTTTTTCGATTTTGCGTACACGATTAAGAAAATTCTACTAAATCGAATTTAATTTGAAACTGTACAAAAACATACAATTTTAATATTTTCTTAAGAATACTCGACGTCATATCCAAGCTAGTTCTATTAACTTTGCCAAGCCGTTTTGTCCCTTCATTTCCGATTGAAATTAAGGAGGCTAGAGTGTACGCAGGTGAGCAATTCAAAAAAATATCGAAACATTTAATCTGTCCAATCTATTATATTTAAAATATAAAATTCTATAAAATATCTATTTTGCCAATGTAAAAAACCCACAATGCTTATAAATTAATGCTTTAACTCAAACAAGATAAGACATAAAACTAGCGTGATAATTACAACAGTAAATTGACCGAAAACTAATCAAGTTAGGAACAAAAGCAATAAAAATGATAATAAAAATCACGCACACTATCTATTTTAATTGCACGAAATAATTTCCAGCCCCAAGTAAAAGAACGTGTCTGGTGTCAGACATTGCGTGCCATATCCAATTTCATAGGCAGCACAGGTAGAAGAAGACGCATTCAAATACTAAGCGTTAATGCAAACTATCCCTCAAATAAAAGCATATCACATGAGAAAATCTCTCAAGCAAACCGTGTAATTCCGAGAGACTTGCAGTAATCGCCCACAGGTAAAAGAGACTTTTACGGCAATATTTTATGTGCTTTCTATATTTTCCTACATAGTTTTGGGTGTTGTTGGGAGAGCGCGAGTTTGTAGTGACGTATATCTCTCTCCTATATTTTCCCGGCTGGAAATCGCATAAAAACAACAAAAGGAAGTTGGCGTGCTGTACGAGTTGAGTCAAGTCGACACGAGATGGCCGGAAGACGTGCCTGATACCCCACGGAACAGGACGTGCGCCGTCGCGATAAGGGAACCCGATAGTCCCCAAACGCGGTACCAGCGAACTGCACGATTCGTTTCTGTCCACGACACACCGAAAACTCGATGCCGACGACGCCACGTTGTTGCAAGTCTCTATTTTGAATTCTCCAGCGCTCGCCTGCCTAATTTCGGAAGAAAGGAAGTATCGGAAAGGTATTAAAGACCTAGCAGAATGTATTGTTGGAAAACAAATAAACGGATTTCTTATTTTTGTTTGTTGTAAATATTTACATTTGGTTGGCAAACCATTTTCTTCAATTAATGAATACCGATAGAAACCAAACAAGTTCCACGTCGAAGGTCAGTGGTTGTTTGAGGTTTTTACTTCAATAAGTCCGTTTTAAATATAAATATCCGTTTTAAATTTAGATTCGTCATGAAAATGTATGCAATTTTTGACTAGCTTTGATCGGGATGGAACTCACAGGGTATTATCTCAGATATTTTCTGCGTGTTCTCACAAAATATGGGATCTATAACCCCGATAGTTTCCGAGATATTTTGATTTTTCTGATTTTGTGAATTTTTTAATGCTATCTTATAGAGCGGAACGCCCTGATTGATAATATAAGGGGGATAATATAAGGGGGTCGATTTTGTCGTTTTCGAGATATTTTGAAAAATCTCCAGTTTCAAATTGCAATTTATGGTCAATTTTTGACTAGCTCCGATCGGAATCCAATATAGTTTTCCCAGATCTTTAATCGAAAAAGCCAATGGCATTTCAGCATTTTTGGAAAGTTTTGTAATAATTTACAAAGATGATGGATGATGCTACTTATAAGATTGGGAGAAGGAAAAAATAAATTAAAAACGCGTTAAAAAACTGAGCCGCAGAATAAAAAGCGCAAAATTAAATTGCTGATAAAATCTAAGTTCCTGCATTTTCATTTTAATTCACCGTCCATTTCCCTGACGCAAGGTGTGACCGTGGCGAAAAGAAAGAAGCAAAACAACTGCGTGGGTTGGGCAGAGAGATAAAAAGAAAACATTTTCCCTAGCGCGTTTGCCAATGTAAGTAAAAGTCAACACAATGGAGAAATCAAATTACCATGTGAATAGGAAAAAATAGTGGCGTTGACAAGTGTATTAACATAATAAAGAATGCGAATTGGATTTTTTCCTTTTTTTCGGCTCCAATTCTCTTGCGTTTTTCCTGATCGTCGACGCAAACTTCCATTATTTTATAACTGATATAATACGCCAGTTTATTCTCATCTCATTCGCAGATAGGTAAAAATGCAGAGTGCATCCAAAGGTAGGTAGGAAAAATATAAAGGTGTAAATGTGGTTTTTTTCCACCCTAGTGTTTTAAAAGCTGGCGGGGTTGTGTCAGTTTAAGATTCCGATCGATTTGCCCTTAAATTCGTACATCGTGCGTTTTTCTATTTACGCTCATGTTCACAATTCAGTCACCCCTTCATACATCGCGCATGCAACGCACACCCTTCGATGTAAGTTTGTGATTTTCTCAGCGTTTCCGTTTTTCGCGTGTTTAAGCGATACCCACTTGCGTGCACTGCGTTTGTCAGGAGTCAGACGGGAAGTCAGAGTCATGGTCGTAGAAAATTAAAAATAACTTCCTGTAACAATCGACTTAATTACGGAATGCATACTAATCATAGGATTATTAAAGGTCATCATTTTCTGTTATTTATTGCAATGTTTTAGCTGCCTGATTTTACTTGATATTTCTATTAATATACCTTGGGAGGTATTATAAATAAATCCTGGTTAATGGCAGGGCTTTTAATTCTAAAGTAAACAATTTTAAATAAGGTTTTCCCAAGATAAAATTTGAGTAGCTTTTTATTTAATGTTTTATACGAATTTTATCACACGTTTATTTTAAACGATTATTCCCTTGTGTTTATTAATTATATTTGCGGATTTTTTCATAATATTGTGTTGAAAATTTGAAGAAAATATTTCCTTCCCATTAAAATTCTAAGACATTTTCTCTCCATTGTCTAGGATCTAATATAATTGCAGTGAAAGAAAGCGTAATTTAATTATGCCGTTTTTCTTGTTTTTCCCCGAGCTTTTTTCCTAGACTTTTATTCTATACTACCCGCACCCCCGTGTAAACTTTCAACATGCTTTTGTACAAAAGCTGAAGACTTTTGTCGCACACGCAAGAAGAAGGGTTAAGGAAGCGTCACAAGTGCAGCGTGCACACACCAAATACTAATTAAAACAACAATGCGCGCAAGCAGCGAAACCATTCTGAAAACCCTTCGCACTGCCGAAAACTTCGCGCAGGACCTGCGCCTTTTGAAATTGCAGGAGGGCGATAGTTGTGAATTATTTAATGATTTCGTTTTATTCGTTTGCACACTGCACATCGGGGGTGTATGCTTGTGTGTACAGAAAGGGTTAAACCGGCCGTGAGCGATGTTTGTGTATGAGTGTGCACCCGCGCGCGTTTATTTCACGCTGAAATTAAAAGTTTAAACTTAAATTTCGCGTAATGGCGGCGCTAAAAATGGCGGTTTAACTGCGCCATGGCGACCGTCGGCGGAGGCGGCGTAATATATGGCGCTTATAAATTCTATTTTTCCACGCGCCACATTCGCCGACGGGTGCCTTTTTGCACTCCGTTTCACGCGAGTTTGCCACTTTCCACCTCAATTTAACCGCCCCTCGCTCGAAGAACGTGCGGAAAGTCACCATCCACCAAACGCATTTATAAACCTTTATAAACAATGATTACGCCGCGCGCAAACAAATAGAATTGTTGATATTTCGAATTAATGCGTCGTCGTTTTGTTTGTTTGGGGAAACAGGCGAACCTTAAAATTGCGCACGACACTGGAATACAAGTCGAAAATAAAATATAGACATTCCTCGAGGGTTTAATACCTCCAATTAAATATTTAGTATATTTTGGTAGCAAATACAATAAACGTAATTTATTATTAGAGGAAACAGCATAATTTATTTTCGGCAAATTGTCGAAATTAATCGTAAATGTATAAAGTGTCTTTAATTGTTTATTTTTATTGACTGTTGCGCCTATTTCCGAGCGCTTTAATTTGAAATATCAATTTTTAATGAATGGCGTGTATTCCTCAAATATCAATAATATTTATTTTTATTATTAACTTATTGGTTTTCAAGTTTAAGTTACGTTGGAATCATATACCAAATTTTGTGCACTGAAATTGGAACATTACAAATTGGCTATATCCCGAAAGCCCGAAACTGACTTATCATCTTGATTTTTCAAGTACGTTTAACCGCACCTTCATTGTTAAGTTAATCGTTTACAACACTGAAATAATATACGCATTGGGTGTTGCAAACCTGATTTTTCTACCTGGCCGAGATAGTGAGAGAGAGACTGTGCATCGCGCTCTCTTTCGCTACCACACGGCATTGAGTATACGTAGAATTAGGGAATTATCGTGCGGAAATACCAGCGATTAAGTATGTTTGAAGTATGCGTATGCGTACTATGTAATTGTCTGACACTTTGAAAAGGATTAATTTATTTTCCCCGATAAGTATTTTTCTAACTTCTATCTAGATAATCTTCTGGGCGGTTTGATTTCATGGAAATATGCAGGCGTAATATTCGATGCGAGAGCGACAAGGCTGGACAATATCTTGTACCTAGCATACGTTTCTTCAAGGGGTTGGAGCATCACTTATCTCCTTTTAATATATTAGATATGACAATGAAGCCACGAAGCATTGATAGGCGCGTGATACATCGGCCGATGACAAGCTGGCGTGACAAGTGAGGTCAGTTTTTGGAAACATTCAGTCCTCTTTATTGCGTACTTGAAACTTCGAAATTTGTATGTTTATTGGGTTTTACAACTTTGCAGCCTCAATAGTGCGTTCGGGGATATGAGCATCCCCCATACAATTTCAGACTCACCAGGAGATTGTCCGACACAAAAAAAAAATGAATTTCTTAATCTCCATTGAAATAAGACATTCTTTAAACTAACTTAGAACAACACAAACGAAAAATCATGTAATACAGATAGTAATCCTATGCATAATCAAAATAATCAAGATCAGCCATATTAATATGCATGGAAACAAGCCCACATGTGTATTATCTGCACAGACGGGCACTCTTTTCATTCCAACAACCCAAAGCCTAAAACGAAATGTTTTAATCCGCATTCAGTGCGGCACGGGGTGCTCTTTGATTCACTCTGTTTTTTTTCATACCGCTTCGTTCTTTAGTTTTAATCATAGTCACCGTAAGCATGGCGCGACGCGGCATGTTCAGTTTTGAGACACTATCAGCATGCAAACACAATGGGTAGGCAGGGCGCGCCTGTGGAATGGGGGACTCGTTGGAATGGTAATAATTGCAGACAACACGTGATTATTGTTATTATACCGATGTCGATTCGATCCGCGGGCGCGCGCACGGACCCATGTGCGAGCGGCGATGCTATCGGTTTGCGTGAATGCATTGCGGGAGTCAAATAAGGATGGCATATGAAATGTGGTGAATTCACCACTATGTGTGAACGATGGCAAAACGGGGATTGGGACCACCCGTGGTTATTAATAAAGCCAGCGTTCGCAGCACGTCGCAGGATATTCGATAGTCGACAGTTTCTTTTTTCATTTACTGAATAGTTTTGAGGGAGTGTATACAATGTTGTAAAACAAGTGCGTAACATGCGTCGCAATAGGGTTCACAAATTTTACAGTGGGTAAAAATTGTCATATATGTTAATTAATTTTAATTTTATCAGTAATTTTCAGTTATTTTTAATTTCATCAGTAATTTTTAAAAAAATAGTCTAGTTTTATTGTGTTTTCAGGGGGGTCCCTTTTTCCCACCCATCTCGAAAAATGTCTAACAAGCTAAAACAACTAACTTTATCAGTACTTTTTGAAAAAAAATTAAGGTGGGGGAACTTCTTAAAAAATTGTGCCCCCCTTGTGAAAATTGTAGCAATTTTTATCTCAATATATGTCAGCACTCATAAATTTATTAAAATAAATTCAAATTCACTAATTAAAATTTTAATTTTATTATCAATTTTCGAAGCAAGAGTATAACATTCTCATATTTTCCAGGAGGGACTCCCCCTCTGAGCCACCGATTGTAAAAACGTCTAGCAATTGTTATCATTTGTTTTCATCACAACTTTTCCCAAATTGTAAACAATCTGGAGGAGTACCCCCTCTCTATGCGTGTTGGCATTTTCTTGGCATTAAATTTTCTCTTTAATTTGTGAAAAAGAAGGGGGGACAGAAACAGAGAGAGAGAGACCCCCTTCCCCTTCGTGTAAAGTTTGCCAAATAGCTAACAATTTAACTTTACTACTTTTTTCTATTTTTTTTTTGTTCCTAGGGGTCCCTATGCGGGAAAGCACAGACCTTGTAAAAAATCTAGCAATTGTTATATGTTTCCACAGTTTTTCCCATTCTCCACTTTGAAAAATCTGTTTATTTTCCTGGGGCATCCCCCCTCCCCCTCTTCATATGTGTCGGCGCTAATTACCTTTTTAGTATAAATTCTTTGTTACCATTTGTAAATCGAAGATTTCGAACAAGTTCAATCACTTACCTGGAACAAAAGAAAATATTAGTATACATTGTTGGTAAAATTGAATTTTAAAATTTCTATGTTCAGCCTATTTTTATTCCATATAAACGAGTACCACCATTCAAAGGAGTTAACATCTCTCCTCCGGAAGCAATCAAACATTATTGCCGTGACGCTCAATCATCATCGAAGTTGGCAACACGAGTTTGTACTCTATTTATAGCGTAAGTACGGCACGGTTACGCGGCTAGTTACGGGCGTTACGAGTCGTCGTTACGCTCGTTTATGAAATTGTCCGCAGGGCGAACGGCCGACCGGCCTCTGCCACCACTGCCGCCACGTCGCCGCCGCACTGTCCATGGTTGCGATGGTGTCTAGTGGTCAGGCTGTACGAGACTATTTGTATAAGCGTTGGAGTGGCGAGGGGCGGGGTATCTGGCGTCGGATTGGGACTTAATCAGATTATTGGCTTATCGCGTCATCGCAACAGCAAGGTAAACAAATACCTTAATATGCACACATCGATTCAGACTAGGACAGAGGGTGGACAAACGGTTGAGAATTGACAGTATAATTGGATACGTTAGATTTCGGTTGTGTGGATATTTGATTTATAGAAACTGGTTTATATTAATGTTGTTATTGTTGGTGAGTTGAACACTGACAAATGAAGTTAACAAGGAAGATTCTTTCATGGATACAGATAGGAACATTATATTAGAAAGGACATTATATTAATCGATAAAATTATGATCTACATAACCTACGACTGATCGTAACAGTACTAGTAGATATGCCACAACTCGCCATACTCATAAACGATGTTCAGTATTTCATGCTAATTTCATGCTATAATATACTATTTCCTGCAGTATCAGGTTGTGCTATGTCATTTCATAAATTCCTAGATGGAACATTCAATGAAGTTGTTTATGAATTTCCAAATCATTTTCTACTATTACCATATGTTCCTTTATTATACAGTTAAAAATGATTTTTCAGAAATTAAAAATTTCAGTACATGTCAGTTCAATAAAAAAATAGCTTAAAAAATTGATAAAAGCTCAAACAAAGCTATGTATAAGGAATGCAGAAACCATAAACCGTGAAAAACACGCGAGATAATTCTGTATGCAGGGCGCAAAGTGCGTTTCGTACCTATCTCATCGCCGCCCCAAAACCGCCTCTCGAGGGAGCCGGCGAGTGCACGCAAGCGGCGTGTAAATATTGCGTAAATAAATGATGAGGCGCGATGAATGTTTAAATGGGTGAAATCTCGCAAAGTGCGATGATAGGCATTAAAATATCACGTTCACGAACACCCGCAGCAACAAAAACGGGGCTGCCAGCCACTATAGCTTAAGAAGCACTTCCCGGCGCAGCAGGACGAGTGAGGGAGATGTGGAAAATGGAAAAACTCGTGCAGGGCGGAAGGAGGACGAAGGGGAGAGTCAGTGAAAAAGGTGTAACAGACGCAGCAAACACTCACAACGCATTTAGCTGTAGAAAAATAAAATATATCCGACCAAAAATGGCGAATGATATGCAGGAACCGAAACAGAGTATGGCATTTCTTGTAGGAGAATTTCAGAAGACATCCAAGTCTTTCAGCAGCTGAACTTATGAGGATAAATCAATAGATATAAAAGTTTTACGAATGCTAATAATTAGAAATCATACTGTTTAACTCAGTTTTATGAATTTGTATGTTTAGGCTATACATTCTAACGATCCAACATCTTATATTAAGGTTACATCTTAATAATTAGAGGTCATGACGACTAAAGCAAGTTCTACTGCTACCTCCACTTATTGTGTCAATAATGTTTCAGTGTCAATGCGTTTCTTTAGTAGCTTGTTACAACGAAAGACGAAAGACTCTGACGATCGTTGCAGCAGGTGGAAACAAGCGTTTTGCTCTAAGAATGCGCCAAAATCACCAAAAACTGTTAAAACCCTTTGGAACAAGCTCATAGAAGCTACTAATGACATGCATTATCACGAGTACTTTTGTAATGAAGTCGTCAAAGCTTATTATTACGATTTATACTTAAAAAGAGACATTGGCAGTAAAAGTGCATCAAAATCTTTAGAAACTGCATTTAATATAAAAAACGAATGAAATGTATCAACGCAGGAATGTTTGTACCTCTAATAACACCGTACCCAAAATCACCATTTCCACCCTGGTATCGTTATATACTATATAAGTGTTTTTGGGGTTTATAACCAAAGCAAATCTAGAGTAATCCATGAAAACAGAGAATAATCTACATGGCTCTACATAAACTTCAATAATTTCCATAAATGTTCTCATGTCTTTAAACTTTAGCAAGGATCATATGGACTTTAATCTCCTTGATAGTCCACGCGAGTCCGTGCAATATTTCTTAACATATAGTAGTTTCTGATAACATTAAGTAGATTGCGCAGTATAACGTCCCCGTGCTTGTTATTTGAATATGCTTCATATTTTATGATCATCGTATGGTGTGGTCGGTTGTGTCCGAGCAGTTTTCGCCATTCCTGCTGTTGCCTGCAACGCAATGTGCACCCGCATACACACACACACACACATACAGCTGGCATAAACAACACACTATAGACGCGTAGTTCTGCGATAGGAAAGTTTTCCAACTTCTGTGCGGAAGTTTACGACTTTGTAATTTAAGTTAAAATAACCGAGGAGATTCTCCTGCACACTCCAACCACCACTTCACATGAGGGGGGAAAACTTTCGCAATACACCAGGTCCCCTCGTACTCACACCCGTGTCACCCGCGACCGTCCCACTCACCGCCCCCGCATGACGGAAAACAGTATTTCAAAATTTGTGTTTTACGCGTTGTTTTTAAAAGTTTTATTTTGTGTGGGTGGTGTGTCGACCAATTATGTACATCCATGTGAAGATAGTAAAATTTTAACGAAATCAGTCCGTGTTTGCGACCGCACTCGCTGGTTGTTTGCACAATTTGGTTGTAATCTATATCACTCCCTCTTTCTTTTTCGCTCACTATTTGTTTACAATTGTTGTTTTTGCGAAATGAATATTTTTGAACCTGGTTGATGTTTGCGGTACTTTTAAATTCTCTTTTAGTAGACATTTGTAACTGTGCGTTTGGCGTTTCACAATGAAATTGTATTTACTCGCACACCAACATGAGAGTATCCGGTGACATTAAAAGAAAAGCATTCTATAAAAGAAATATTTTATGCTGGAATAAAAGTGCGGTCGGTTTCCATTACTAACAAAGTAGACCAAAGGAAAACTTTTATTGTTGTTTCCACTTTATATGTTTTATTCCTAAATAAAACATGTTAAATAAATTGTTTATTAGTGATCAAACGATAATTATATTAAAAGCTAATCGTATATTTTAAATTGCCATCGAGGGCAGTCACCTTAATGTTTCGTTTTTTTAGGGGCATTTATCGGAATGAACCAAAAACGCCAACGAGATGAGCAGGAACCCTTATTACACATTATATTGAAAACCGAAAGTAAAGTAGCTTATCGCAATGACAATAACGACGTCGGATGATTATGAGCCCTGGAAGGCAATGGCGACGGCGAAAAATGACCAAACAATGAACGGCTTACGGATTTATATTTTGCGGCGGGCTGAACAAGCTGAACAAGTTTTGCCGTTTCGGCTGCTGCATCACCTTACACACAAACACATCCACACATACACCCGCATGGACTCACATTCACCCAACCAAACACTCAAACACGTACATAGTAGTCGCAATGGAGTTGATTTCGCCGCCGCCGCCGCCAAAGAGATTACAGCAGCCGGAAAAAGAACTCTTATTATTGCGGCGGCGGCGGTAGCACAAAGGCGGATCAGACAAAAAGCACAACTATAGACAGGACTAGAGCAACAACCACCCTATAAATAGAAAAACAGACAAATCGTGTCGTAGCGCTTTTTATTCCGCTTTCGTTTGTCGCCGTTTATCTATATATTTTTATATTTATCCGTATA
>WSZQ02069928.1:3835-15224 GCA_019419845.2 Weissflogia rhopalogaster
TGACGTGGGAGAAAAAGGGACCGAAATAACATTTCAACATACATATTCATAAGAAAATGAACGCCAAATTTATCAAAGATGGCGCCAGCAACGTTCCCGGTTGCATTTGATGTGTCCGTGAACCCATTCGTAGTGTCAAGATTTCGTAGCAATCGTTTCAACCCATCGGGGGCATCGGGTTTGGGAAGCGTTGCAGAGGCCGTGAATGTGCGCAACAAAATCTGCTACGCGGTGTGGTGGTGGGAGACTATTGGCTGCACAGCCACAAAATGTGCTATGCGCATGCGCAACAACTAGTTGGCATTCTATTATAAATTAGGTTCTTACAAAATATTATAATTAGTATTTATTAGGACATACTTCCCTGGTAATAATCTCAGACGTTATTATGTAATATCAAAAATATTTGGTAATAGTCAAACAAACCTTGATTAAGCTATTCAATAGACCAAAACAAACTTTTTAAGAGTTATACAAATATTTTCCAAAATTTGGTTATGTTTCGACAGCATATCCTGAAATTATGTTAATTTTACACGTGAAAAACAACGTTTTAGATAGTTATATGAAAATGTTCAAGATCAAACACTGATATATACTAAAATATTATGTTTATTATTTATTAATAAAGGACCTAGTCCTTTGAAATATAGAATTTTAATTCTGATGACTTTGGTTATATCACTTGTGAGATGACTCACTGAAAGAAGTGGGGATGCAATATTCCAAAATGGCGCCGACCATCTTTATGGATATCTTGAGGGGCTTGGTGTAGTGCGTAGTCAGTGATTTCTCGGCTACCCGCGCACAATAATAACATCAGAACGTGTTACCGGCTACCTGTTTGCAATGTAGAGTGTCTTTCAATGTGAATTTTTATGAAAACGACGTAAAACCGGAAACAACATCAGAAAGGTATTTTTTTGAGGTTAGGATATATCTTAGATAATTTATTAGGGTGCTACTTTTGATTGTGACATAACCAATCTTATTGTTTTAGTAATAATGCATTAGGTCAAGTGTAAACCTAAGGCTGTTCACTCCTAGTCAAATCATGGTGTCTGTGCTGCGATCTGAGGATGGCTCGGAGGCTGACCTTAGTCTGCATATATCGGACTATGATACAGATGGCGGTGGTATGTATATGTATAATTTTTACTATTTTTGCTCTCACTCTCTCTCTTTACTGGCACTATAGTCCTGATTGGGCTCTGGTCTTCTGAACTACTTGCTTTTGACGAATTATATTATATACGTAAAGATATATTAGTATCAATGCTGATCTTTAAAATGCTTTTTATAGAGAATGCAAGTAATAAAGGTGACATTGATGATGATTTGATGGATATGGAAGATGAAGATGCAGCAGAGGTCACAGCAATCCATCGAGATGATCTTATTGAACGACTTGATGAAGTTATCGGCGAAGATGTTGAGGAGTTGATAGATGCTGAACTGGTTGTGAAGTCATTGACGAAAAATATTTTAAAAAAGTACGAAGGGAAGGAAAAGGAAGACGATTTAAATGGAGATTCCCTAAACAACGAAGATGGCTTACATGAAGATGGTTTAAATGAAGATGGTTTAAATGAAGAGGACTTAAACGAAGATGTGCCAAAGGATGACTCGAAAGAAAAAGCTATAGAAAATGATGTGCAGGACGAACAAAATGATACTAACGAGACTAATGAAGACACATCAGCAGATGGGAAGGAAGAGGAGGATCTGCTGCAAGTTTTGGATGAGAAGGGAGCTGATGAGGATGCTAATGATTATGAAATGAGTATGGCTCAATTGGCGGATGAAGACAGTGAGGAGGCGACTATTAAAGATGAGACTTTGACTTCTACAGAGAATAGTAAATCACCTGTGGATGTGAGTGTAAATGAAGTAATTGAGGAGAATGAGATTAAACCGGATCGAGCATCACCTACGGACTTGATGGATATTGGCGATAACGTTTTGGATATTGGGGAAGTTGCTGAAATTGTAAATACTACCAGTAAAGATGAGGAAGTAAATAATTATTCAGAACTTAGCAATGATGCAGGAGTTAGTAATCATGCAGAACTTAACAATGATGCAGAACTCAGCAATGATGCCGAACTTGTTGGTGATACGGATATAGATAATAATTCAGAAGTAATTAATAATATGAAAGTAATTAAGAAATCTGAAGTAATTAATACTAAAGTAAACAATTCGGACGTAATTAATGATATTGAAGAAGGAAATGGTTCTGAAAATTGTCAAGACATTACCAATGAAGATAAAATCGAAGATAGAGGTGAGGAAGAAGATATGGAACTTGAAGAAGATTTGGTTGGGAATAGTTCAATTGAAATTACAGCTGAAAATGAAGTTGCTCTTAGAGAAAGTGATTCGGAAGAAATTAAGAAGCCTAATATAGTTAATGAAAATAGTAGTAAAAAACGATGTCGAAGAAATGAACAGGAAACTGGGAAAGAAGACCTTGAAAACAATTTAGATAATAAAGAAAATGTGGAAACGGATATAGGCAAAGATAAGAAGATATCAGTTTCTATTATAAAAGGTCAACGCAAACGTGTTTCAACCGATAACAACGATGCTGATATAGTTGCTAAAAAGATGAAAACCGAATTGAATGACACAGATACAACTATAACAGATATCACAGAATCAATAGTTTTATCCAATGACGATCAAGTTGATGATAAATCGAATCTCGAAGAGATTATAATTAAATATGAGCCTACTATTTCAAAGGAGAGTAAGTCTAAATATAGAGGGTTGCTGGCTGATAAAAAAATGGCTGGAATGACACGCGATACGCTAGAGGTGTTCGCCGTGCAGAAAGTCTGCGAAGCTTTGATGTACAAGACAGAAATTGCCGCGTTACTCAAGAGTCTGAAGGAGCGTGATGCGACTATCGAAATGCTGCAGAAGGAGGTGGTGTCGTTGAATAAGCAGTCCAAGGATTTGTGCATTGTGCACGAGAAGATTCTGCAGGATTTGCAGCGGTGTATGAAGTTTACGGACAAACCACTGCTGGTGCCGCGGATAACGCGATCGGTTGGTTTGCAGGCGTGTACTCGTGATGCTGGAACTCGAAAGGTGACGGGAACGATAATGGCGCCTTCACCGGCGGTTAAACCCATGCCTTCAGTGCAGAAACTTGTGAAGAAAGTTCCTCCCGTTATTAATGCTAAACCGGCACCGGTACAACAGACAACACATGCGGTAAGTTATTTTTTTATTAGTGTTTCTAAATGCGTTTATAATCTGGATTTGAGATAGACTTTTGTAAATAAAGTAGGTTTATCCACAAATGAAGGATCGATATCTATATTTCGATATTTTATGATCCGGTAAGCAATGATGTTTTGCTTTCAAAAGTATCGATAGCTACTATTTTCGTACTTTTGCCATTGAATAAATTCTGAGCCAACTGCATGTGAGGAGCATAAGCCCCTCAATTTCATTCATTTAAACAATCAATACATAATTTGTCCTACAATAATTTGGAATCGATACTTTTTCGATACTTCAGTACCGAATTTTGAAAGTTAAAACAAATTTTCATATTTGTCAACTACATTATTCATTATTAATTTTACAGCCACCACCACCAAAACAAGTTGTCCTGGTGCAACAACCACCACCCCAACAAGTACCCCAGGTTCAGAGTTCTCCAAAACCAATCGCTCCCAAAGTAGCACCGGTCAAGATATCCCCATCGAAGCCGGTTGAAAAACGAGTGGTTAACAACACACCTACGAAACCAACCGGTGGAGCTGGGGTTATAGATTTGACTAGTGATGACGATCGGAAGCCGGCACAACATGCACGACTACCTCCCGGGACAAAATTGATGCCACCGCCACAGGGTCATCAATTGGTTGTGGCTAATGGACAACAAATGATGATGAAACTACGTAAGTTTATAATATCCGTATAAGCTCTAATCTACCGTTTGCTTTCGAGAGTCTTAGATCGATGTGGCGCGAATATCGAGTTCAAATTAAATATTAGTATTCATGTTATACATCGGGATATGGCGGTTATAGTAGGTTTAACTCGTTCATTAGAAGGGGAAAATATGAAATATTCTATCGGATTGAAAAAGTATTATAATGATAATATTGTTCTTCTATTATAGCACCTCCAGGCAACTATTTAATCAACAACGGCGTGAAAGTCATCACAACCACCATTGCCCAATCGCCTGTCCTCCGTCCGAACATGGTAAACACGATGGCGACGACCCCACGGGCTGCACAACCCCTCGCACCATCTCTCATGCACACCACGTTGACGCCAGTGCCGTCACCGCGACTGAAGCAGAGCAAAGTGATCCCCAAGAAACACCCGGCACCGTTCCCACCGACGCCTCTGCCAAACGTCAGCTCGTCGCGGCCGATACCACCGCGTCCGATACTTACACTCTCGAAAACTAAGTGCGGGAAAGGTATTGTTCTGTCGTGGAAGATTAACTCCAACCTGGACTTGTATTCGGACATCGCCAGCTATCAGATCTACGCGTACCAGGAGACGAAAGCGGAACCACGTACGGAGAATTGGAGCAAAGTAGGCGATGTGAAGGCTCTCCAACTACCAATGGCCGTCACACTTACACAGTTTGCCGCGAATAATCGCTACTATTTTGCGGTGCGTGCCGTTGATATTCTCACACGTGTTGGCCCCTTTAGTGACTATCGAACGATTGGAAATTAAGAACATTGCGAATTTATTTATTATTTTTGAAGTTATAATAGTATCTTAACTCTATATTTTGCTTGTTTTTTACGAACAGCATTGTACAAATCAACAGAAGCGAAATTGCGGTCCTATTTTTATTATATATGTTTTGGAAGTCATCACTTGTTTCGCGTTAATTGGATTTTTCGAAATTATGTTGCGAAAGCATTCTGTGTTCAATTCTCTTGTGCTAAGTTTTATATGTGCAAAAGGTTGTATAAAAATAAATTGAAGGATTAATTCGAAATATATTTTTTTCTATTCTAGTTGTACCATGAACCTATTTCAGTATCTGCTTAAGAAAAAATATGCATTGCTCACTAATTTTCATTGCTGTAATCGTGGAACACGAGGCAAGTTGCCTAATGAGTGCGATAATGTGCCCTTAGCGCACTGTCATGTCATTCTGCCATTTATATATTGCCTTGTTGATATGACATTATTAAGCAAGATGAATGATATTTAGGTAATTACTTGTATTTCTGCTATGGATAATATCACTGGCCGTTTTATATTGCGAATATACAATCAATATAAAACGGCCAGTAACTTGAATTTGAACTAACACCTCCAACTACTATGGAAGCTGTAGATGTGATCATTTCAAATTTGACGTCCTACTAATTCCAGAAAACTGAAGGTAATCATTATTTTAGTTTAGTGTTCAACTCGCATGGAATGTGCGGTAGTAGAACTTGGAGTATATCAGAGAACAATCTCCAGACGGTGTAACAATTTACTTACCTCGGAGTAGAAATAAGTAACGATGGAAAGGAAGACGCCCAGGGTCGAAAAATAAATTACCAAAGGAAACAAAGTGTACCCCGCACGATATACGATATTTCTGTTAACGTCCATCAACCGAAAAGCCAAAATTGGGTTATATAAAACAATTATACAGGCCATAATAAGTTATGACAGTGAGGTATGGACTAACATCACTCCCAAGTCGAAACTATCTCGACAGTTTGAACTTGTATACACTTACTTGCCTAGAAAAATTTCTGAAACTCAAACAAAAAACACTAAACAAAAAATCTCAAATTTTACAAAGTTACTAAATTTATTACGAATTAATAAAAGTCAGCAATCACAATAGCAGTTTACATCAAGATATTGCACCTGTTATATTTGCTCACCTGTTTTTCGTTTACTTTATTTTCAATAAGATGCAGTCACATTAAAGTCAAATTTCCAAAAGTCAACACTGTATACATGAATATGATAAATGTTTACTTTATATGATTATACTGTTTTACGCTTTAAGATACTCTCTTCTTATTTCAGTTCAATAAAATCAAATAATTTAGTGTAATACAATAACCATGTGCTTTGTTTCTCTCTTCACATTACAATTCAATGTTACCGAATCGCCATCTACAAAATCATGAATTTCTCTAAATAGATGTTTTTGCAATCTTTCCTGCAAACATAAATAATTTCCATTTACAAAACGTGTCACCCAATAATAGTTGCATGTGTGAATATACTCAATATACAGAGTGCAAACAAAGTCCAAACTTGATACCAAATAAAACGTAATTAAAGCTATCAGCTATGCTTTGTAACCGTTCGTTAATTTCAGTACATTTTACGTGGCTATGCAGTTTTGCTTACAGCTATCTATAACTTGACCTCTATCCTAGTATATGTATGACGTGGTAACATTCGCTATGCTAATACTTTTTACGAAAAATAAATACTAACTCATAGTGGAAATAAACGAAACTAAACGAACACACAACAACATTGAGTGATGCCCATTAGCAACCATAGTTTAGAGTGGATCAAATGGTACGAACATGGTACGAAAATGTTCGCAACATACACAAATGTTCGTAATATTTGACATTTGTTTTGTGCCACACCATTTTGTACTTTGGTTGGAAAACCCTTTCCCTAAAGACGCCGTCCATTTTGTATTAAATAATTCTTGATGTTCTGGTTTCTTTTTTTAAAGTTCTTGAATTTCAAGAGAGCCTACCACAGTTTGTGACTGTAAAACTTCAAATCAAAGTGTCCCTGTTCGGTGAGATGGCTGGGTGTCTTCCTTTCAACCATCTCAGAGTTGCCATCGTAGTCAAACGTTAGTGAACTACGCGTTTTGTTGCTGACCTTCCGCGGCGTGGCCGCATTACTCGAGATCAACTCCACCTTGGACATCCGTTCCTCCAGCTCGGCGATTTCCTCGTCGACAACGCTGTTGCCTCCATCGTTATGGTTCTCATTGGCGTCGGTGGTCGTCTCTAGCTGCAGGGCGAGCGTCTGGGGACGGTCAACGCGCACGCTCGGTAGCTGTAGTATGGGTGCATCCACAGCGTCCTCTAGTGTCCCCTCCACCTGTTCCGGCTGCGGTGACGGTGCCGTAGTCGACTCGCTGTAAGAGGTTTTTCTTTGTTTGTCCCTTCTAGTAACGCAGTTAAAACTAATCGCATGTCATGTGTGTGGTTTTGTTTGTTTTGATATTTGGAAAGACGTTATGATTTCGGCAACACATTATGCTATTTGGGGCCTGGTAAAACAAAACAAAAGAAAACAAAACAAATGAATAAACAAACAAGGAAACACTGGCACGTACATTCACCCCGAAAAACAAAGCCCTTTACAGTGAAATTTTAATATTACATAACCCAAAAAAGCATTACAAACACTTTAGTGATATGTGTGTAGACAAAAGGGTCGGGAATTCTTGGACGAAAAGAGAGGTTAGTTTGGGTGACCTGTAGATTTGAGGTTAAGGCAGTTGCTCCAGGAACTCACTAATGGCAGCCGAACGCTTAGCAAAGTCTCGAGTTTCTGTCTTCGCAGTCATATTCACAGAGGGTGCTTTATGCAAGTTATGCTCGTACATTTTCGATTGCAATACGGGAGTTTTATGTGCTTTGCCAGTCAGGTTTTTCTCATTCGCATTCACGTCAAATCTCGAACTCGTATTCGCCATATTTATGGTACTTTTCAGCAATACGTTGGCAATTCGTGCTGACGGTTTGATACCAACCTGTCGGGGTGTTGTGGTACGTGGCCCTATGCTAGACGGTGGCTTTTCAGTGATAATCTCCTGTCTAGATTCCCTACGAGGTGGAATAGATGGTTGCAGAGGTTCCAAATTACTCTTCATTATTATAGGAAACGGATAAGGGACAGGCACCTTGTCTACCTTTTTAGCCGAAGACGCCCCTTCTACAGTAGCGAGCTCTGAGGGTTTTCTCTGCACTTTTGAATTCGGATTTGATGCGGGCACCTCACTTCCTTCAAACGAACTCTCCTTGATATTCTGTAGGCTGTGCAGCCCTTCCATCTGCGGATGTGGTATTTGGGGTGGTGGCTGAGTTTGTGGAGGAATACCAAAGACCGGATTGTACATGTTACACCCTTGTGGTTGATTCTGGTAAGATTGTGAAAGCATTTTCTGATAGTACATAATTTGTTGCTGTGGTGAGAGTTGGGCAATCTGAGTTTGGTTTAGTGGTGGGGTAGATGTGGGTTGAGCTACCATTGATACGGAAGGAACAGGATGCTGTAGACTTTGGTTTGAGACCTGGGAGGGTACCATCGGTACTTGGAGCTGTGCGTTACTTGGTTGGTGTACATTTTGTACAGAATGAGATACACCAGATGTTGATTGGCTATTAGCCAGCTGATCATTGTTATATTGCATGGCTGAATGCGGTCCTGGAATTTGCATTTGTTGATACATAGGTTGGTAGTAACCTGTTGGCATCATTTGTTGGTAAACCAGAGGACTATGTTGGTATGAACATGGAGCTGTGCAGGGTCTTATTGGATGTTTATACTGTTCAACCAGCTTAGGATGATTGTGATACGAACGATGATCGTGATCAGTTGGCTCTTGAGCCTGCAACTTTTCAGGGAAGGTAACCTGTGATTGGTCTGGTTGTTTTTCTACAAATTTCTCTTGGTTCTCTTGTTGCTGTTTTGTCTGTTGTTGGTACTCTGGTTGAGATTGTTTTTGAATCTGTTGATACTCTTGATGAGGTTGCTGTTGAAGCTGTGATTGCTGCAGTTGTGATTGTTGAAGTTGTGCCTGTTGTAATTGTGCCTGTTGAAGTTGTGCCTGTTGAAGTTGTGCCTGTTGAAGTTGTGTCTGTTGAAGTTGTGCCTGTTGAAGTTGTAACTCTTCCGGAGTCTGTGCACATTGTTGTTCTTCTTGTGCAGTTTGTTGGTACTGTTGAGAATCTCGAGCTGGTTGTTGAAGTGGCGTTTGAGCCTGCACCTGAGGTGTACATTCATGAATAGATTGTTGTGACATCTGTTGAGGCAGCTGATAATAATGTTGTGCTGATGTCTTATCGCTAGTATGTGTATACTGCTGTGTCTTATGATACTCAGCATATTGGTCATACGGTTGAGCCTGTTGTTGTTGCATCCAAGCCTGGAAACAATGCCACATTTGCTGCATCTGTTGATTCGCATACTGTTGCTCTAATTGCTGTTGATACAGCTGTTGATCATTATACAACTGCTGCATATCGTACATATTTTGAGTTCCATGCAATGTGGTCGAAGACCGCGGTCCGTAAAAGTTATAACTCGTCAAATTATTATTGTAATGATTCATATTGTGATCAGAGTCTTTAGTCAACTGAGTTTGCGTTTTCTGCCTTTGCAGTTGCTGTCCGTGGTGTGTCATATGATGTTGCGAATGATATTGCGGAGTACATTGAGAATTGTAGTGATATCCAGGGTTGGCCGTCAGTACCCGATTCTTTGGCCGTCCATTGCGGTCGAGCTCCATCTTGGGCGGAGGATTTTGCTTCTTCAGCATATACTGATCGGGTTGAAGAATGTGGTGCATATGGGCTGGTATCGTAGGTTGACAAGTCGACTGCACAGGTTTCTCGTAGACATAGTCCTGCTTCGGTGTCGCGAAGGGCCAATAGGAAATGTTACTTTCACCATCGCCGTGTTCCGGAGTCGCCGGCGCCGAATTTACACGTGCCAACCGCTGCAGGCGTACTTCGTCCGTGTCGTTTGAGATGCCATTACCAACCGCGGTGGGTATCTTCACCATCCTATATTTATTATTCGCTCCTGATATGCTAGTGTTGTTTTCGTAGGTAGCGTAATTTGCACTGCTTGCCGCCTTTGCCAACCGTTGTTGCTGCGACATTTGCTGCTGCTGTTGTTGCTGATGCTTGATCACCTGCTGGTGGGAATCCGACGTTGAAATGGGAGCGTCGCCGGTAGTCGCTGAAATCTCATTTTGCTGTAGCGGCTGAGCGTCTATGGCGGCCTGAGGTGGCGCATGTCCGCTGGAGGCATGTTATCAAGGGAAGATTGGCACCGGGAAAGAATTCGGAGAATTTGGAGGAATGGGAAAACACTCACCGTTCGCCATGCTCGTTCACCTCCGGATGCTGGCGTTGAGGGGTTGGGGATGTGTTATCGAAGTAATTGGGAAAGGACACCGACACGCTGAATGAACGGCAGAGAAGTGAACAAAAGCATTAATTACATGCAGAGCAAATACGTCAAAAGCCAACACACTCGTGTAAATTAAACAAATTAAATAAAGTGATTAAAATTAGGTGGGTATTAGTAGCATTGCATGTTGAATGAAATCGTAGATTCAAATATTCATTGTTGCTGTCGGAGACTTACCCAGTTTGTTCGCTGCCGCTTACCGTCGACGATTGATTATGGATTATCTAAGCAACAGTAAGTTACAAGGTTACGGACAGAGAAATTTTCATCATTAATGCAATTAATAATAGCGTGGCTATCATGATGATATGGGCAGCTGATGCCAATTAATACTCTAAGAATGGATTTATGTATACCTGTCCCATGCTGCAGGCCGGTCGAGGGGCACCATAGCGGCCGTATGGTGAGGTTAAGATTTGTGCTTGTAAGCCATTAGATCCTCTATGTGGCGAATCCCTAGGTTATATAGAAGTTTGTTTAGTTGTATTAATATAAAAGAAAATGCTGATATGACTTCGTTGCAAACAGAAAGAACATGATTTTAAATCCACATGATCATTAAGAGTAAATGAAAATATGGAAGTTAAATTGATTTAAAGCACTTTTATTTCAAAACATTGTTTGATATTTAAATGATGAAACATATATTTTGTTCATATGATTTATACAATTGTCTATAACCCTAGCTTAGAGGTTTCCAAACAGAGGCGCGCCCCTCTAGGGAGGCATGGAGTAGCCTCAGGGATGATCTTTCTTGGAACCTTAATGAATACCTATATATGTATATTATGGTGAAACAGCTGTAAAAAGTTTGGAAACCTCTGACCTACTTCATCTTATTTTCAATTAAAATATAAAACCTCACCCGCAATAACACCGAACAGTTGTATCGCAAGTCAATAAAACGATATCTAATCAAATATTGGAAAATTCTAGTATGAACCAAACTATATTTAAATATTTAACTAAAGTAGTGTTGATAAATTCGAACGAGATTATACTTATTTTCGCTTTTGGAAACAAATATTTATCTTTCGCAATTATAGCTTCCTCTTAACGAACCTAACGTAACCTAACAAAAGTTACCTTCAATTAAACTTATGAAATTTAATTAAAATCAGTAAAAACAAATTAAGTCTAATATTTTAAATCAGGGATGAGCAATCTGCAATCTGAAATTATTTAAATTTACAAATTCTTCCGT
>WSZQ02069939.1:3290-23499 GCA_019419845.2 Weissflogia rhopalogaster
AAATATTGTGTACCTAAGTATAACAATTAACGAAGCAAAAATTTCAATGAAAGTAATAGATTTTACTTTTTATAAAACTTCCTAAAACTAACAAGAAGTATATGGTATAACATTAATATTAAGTATTTTTAATAAACTGAAGCACACTCGTAAATTTAATCACAAAGCTGATGAAAGTAATTATAATGCTTCCGAACATTGTTTTTGCTCCATTAGACTGACGTTTGGCAACCTACAGCAAGTTTAGCCCGAAAACAAGAAAGGTCTTTACCTTTACTCCTGTAGCCTTCGCTATAATTCATATTCGAAATGATAATAGTAATAAATTTTGCGTGTTTTCCTCTATAGGAAAACGAAAAACCGTGTTATTTTCACCGGATTTCTCATTAATAACGAAAACCCAAGTTTTGCACTGAAACCTTCTCAGATAGCAAAAATCATATGATTTTTTTTCTACGACAATTATGTGCGAAAATAATAAATTGTAACTTTAGTTATTTGGTATCTGTGAGATAGGTGTCACTTTTTGAAGCGGACGTATTTATTGCTTACTCAATAATTGGAAATGTTAATGCTACTTCTCTGTCACTGTCACTGGCCATTTTATATTGAAAATATACATTAGCTTCTTAGTTCTTGTGAAAATAAACTGTCTTAAAAATTGCAGGTTATCTTACAGAACTCAGAATAATATAGACATATTTCCGCCGCACTTGCCTAGAACAACGTATTCTACCTGTATGAAAAGGAAATTTCATGAGATATGTATGTCATTTCTTAATCAAAAGCTATGCTGAAAGGTGTTCATTGTACAACATGAGCATAACAAAATATTTTTCAATTTAGAACTTAATTCAAGTTGAACGATTTTAAACGATGCAAAAATTGTGCAAATTTCGAAAACTCTAAATTAATTACACAAATACTTAAAAGTACTTAAGTTAAAGTACTCACCAAGATATCGCTGAATTAAACTATCCAAATGCCTCTCATGACAACCTTCACTAATATAGTACCCATTCACATTAAGATAAATTTTATAGTGCATTATCCTCGGTCTACCATCCTGCTCGTAGCGTACAGACAGTGCATACATCTGTCCTCTACTTGTTGATTTACGCACTAGAAATGTGCCAATATCTGGTGTATTAAGCAAAAGATTTCTAGCTGTTTGCCTATTGATGTTGTGAAAATACCACCTGCAAATATCGCAATTATGTACGATTCACGTGAGAGGAAACTTCCACAGTTATTACAACAAAGATAATATTGGCAATGGACAAATAGATAACAAAAACGTATAGATTTGCTTACGGTTGTAATTCGACGATAGGTGCATTATCTAAATTTACCATGGAGACTTTACCAAGTAAACCTGTCTGCAAGTTTCGACCATGGTAAAGATTGCGAATATGGTAACCCTCTGCAATTTCTATTATATCTCCTAGATTGAATGATAATTCGGTAGAGTCGAATCCTTGATACTGACACTTTGCCCGATAATAACGAGCGTTCTGTAGCACTTCTTCTTCACTGATAAGCACAGGCTTCTCTTTGAAGGGTTTTAAAACAGTGTAGAAGTTTTGATTTGCATAACCTGAAAAAATGGAATTATGTCATGGGAATTATGGAGTCATTGGAATTTTTGGATGGTCTGATGAGTAACGAGGAAATTACTTACGTCGCTTTCCGATATTTTGAAGACCTTCACGCCTGGAACGATTCGGAAGACAACAACACATAGTTATAAAATCCATTTCTATTTTTATTTTTATTTTTATTTTCAAATCTACTTATTGGCAGTTATAGGAATCCGGGACGTCTACCGAAACCTCTACACAAAGTGAATACAGAACTAAACTACGCTGTTGATTATTGTACGATATCGTTATCTAATTTCCTGTGGTGCAACTGGCGGTGATAAACTGAACAAACTCCACATTTTATACGCGATTAATTTGGCAACGTCTCATCCTTCAAGCGCATAAAGTTCATGTAAAGGTCGTTGAAGGTTGGGCGTTTTTCAGGGCGTTTCTCCCAACATTGTAAGACTTGTTCGTAGACGACCGGCGGCATCGAGTCCGGCTTACTCATTCGTGTACCAGATGCTATCAATTGACATATATCAGACACCAGAAGGCCTTGTTCCAGTAGGTTATAGTAGGGTCTCTTTCCGTCTGTAAACACCTCCATTGCTAAGATACCAAACATCCAAACATCTGAACGCACTGTGAAGACGTGGTCTTCCAGGGATTCCAGAGAGAGCCAAAGCAAAGGGAGCTTAACCCCAGATACTGTGTAGTAAACACTGTCTTTTTTTAAATTTCGAGATAGTCCAAAATCAGCAATTTTCGCACAAAGATGATTCCCGACCAAAATATTCCTCGCTGCCAAGTCTCTATGGATGACCTTGTACTTTTCTAAGAAACGCATTCCATCAGAGATTTGTTCCAGTATATAAACTTTCTCTGATGCCTTCAAAGAATTCTTAGCAACAAAATGTTGCAGTGGTCCATTACACATAAATTCCATAACCATAAAGTGTGGCATTTCCTTTAAATTCGCTCCATACATTGTCACAATATGCGGGTGGTTGAATTGACAGATGAGTTTAATTTCATCCGCAAGGGAGTCCCCTTTCACAATTTCCTTCACTGCTACATCATAATTCCTCCAGTTGCCTTTGTAGACCACACCAAATTCTCCACGGCCCAATTCCATACCTCTTGTCAGTTCTTTAGGCATTATTTCAATGATCTGCTGTTTGATACAGGGCTGAGAGAGGAAGCCCGTCTCTATATATTTATCTATCATTGCAGATAGACTCACGAAATTTTCTTCACCGTCCTGACCAAATAAACCGCCTTTTTTGTTTATTTGATAGTGGTTTACGTAGAAACCGTTTGTACTAGGTTCTAGTCGTTTGACTGAGAGCACAAAAGGTGAGCTATTGTTTGAACACTTCCTGACCAAATAGATCTGATCACCCTCCTGGGAGTTTTTGAGAACCAATTCCGAATGGTCTCTGCTTTCTATGTTGTAGAAGTACCATCTAAAACAATTTCTATTCCATTAATGTTCCAAATTTAGAAAACTATTTACTTACGGTTCGTCTTTAATATCCCGGACTCTTGTTAGATAGCTTAAAGGAACTCTTGAAATGTTACCAACCGAATCCCTCACATTAGTCCATTTTTTGTCTGCATTCTCAGTATCACTATCCATGTCTTCAACTTCCATACCCTTGGTGAGATTGGCATAGGGCCACTGGACGTAGTACTTGTTCCGATCTCTGTATTCCCCAGCAACGTCATTTACAGGTTGGGTACTTGTTGGTTCCGAAGGAGGTAGATCCAAGTAGGCATCGTGAACCGTTTTCTCTACTTGTACTATTACTGCTTTATTTGTGGTATTTAAAAGTGGGCTAGCAATACCCGGGTTATCTGTGTTGTTTGTACAACAGCAACACCAACCACACGACATTGCAAAATTGTAATAAGTTCGTAAACTAGTGGAATACCGATGTACGTTTCAATGCGATTAGATAAGCGTGTTTAATATTTTTTTAATGTATGTAAATTTCGAGTTATCGCCTCCGGATGTGACAGGGAAATCACACTGTAAAACTGGACTGTTTCACACTGCGTCACTGCGGTCTTGCTTCCGATTGCAATACCCTATGACATTAAAAAAATGAACTTATTTAATGCAACTGAACTTTCGATTTTATTTATTTATTAGGACTGGTTTGAGAAACAAGATAAGTAAAAGATAAACATAAACAATCTAGATATACTGGTTGAATGTACTTAGTATCTGTTTAAACTTGGGGCGTTTCCCAGGAGATTTAAGCATACACTGCTCTTGTAAAGTTCGAATTGGAGGAGGCATAGTCTCAGGGAAAGGAAGCCGTCTCCCGTCTTTCAGATGTCGGATCAATTCTTCTTTGGAAAGTCCAGAAAAAGGCATTGCTCCATTGGTGTACAACTCATAGAGTAAAGCTCCAAACATCCACACATCTGTACTCTTCTTGTATACCTGCTTAGTAAGACTCTCCAAAGCCTCCCATGGAAATGGGGTTTCAAGTGAGCGGGCATTGTAAGCTCCCATGCTGGACAGTTTACGGCTTAGCCCAAAATCGGATATCTTCACTTGGCTGTGCATAGTGATAAGAATGTTTCGAGCGGCAAGATCACGATGAATGACATTCATGCTGTGCACATAGACCATCCCTCGGGCAATTTGCAGGGCTATAGTACCGATTTGATTCTTATTATAGGATTTATTCTCAAGTTGCTTCAGAAGACAGTAATCAACATACTCAAAAATGATCCACTTTGGTTTTTCACAAAAGCCATAGCAAGTGACTACGTTGGGATGATGAAGTATTTTAAGGGAAGAAATTTCCTTCTTCCACAGGGAAGGGTCACTCTCATTTTTGAAACTTTTTACCGCAATCCTAAAGTATCTATAGGTGCCTAAGGTAACTACAGCGAAGTGGCCTTGGCCCACTATTTCTTGTAGAATTATTTCATTGGGATCAATTTCTTCGTTTCTTGGGGTCAGTTGGTAGATTCTAGGTGGTTGTTTGGGACAGGCAGTTCGGAGACGTTGTTTTAGACCTAATTTATTCAAGTCATCACCTAAAAATGGTATATGAAATTATTTATATGTTTATCTCTGTGATTCTAAAGTAAGTCCATTGTCCCCTAAGGGGCTTCTATAGAACCGTTAGAAATGAATGTCTTTTTAGTCATATTATGATTGTTCCAGAACGATTACAGAATAGACCCTCGTCTTAAACAGGGGAAGGTCCTCCTACTCTCATCGTCTCAGAACTAATTTGACAGACGTATTAAACCCTGACATCTTAAGTGGGACAGTCCCTTGAAGTCTGTCTGTCAACCTTGGTTGAGATATAGACACCCTCAGGAACACAGGACGTACTAAAGAACGATTTGTATAGGGACTCCCAAGTAGGTCACTCCGAGTTAAAAAGATATCAACTATTTAGAGACAAAATATCAATACCTACGTTGGTAAAATGCAAGTAACACACTTAATGAGAAGTCTGCAAGGTTTGAGCTAATAAAAAATCCTTGAGCTGAGGAGTAGTGTATCTGATAGTGACAGACCGGAGCCTCTGGAATTCCAGTTCCAATAGATAGAGCGAAATTCTTCGCCACACTGGAAGGCCTCACCAAATACGTTCCGGGTAATTCCCTAGAGAGTAACTCAATCGCCTCCATTTTGCTCAATTCTGGGAAGAACCATCTAGAATATACCTTTGAGTAGTTTGAAGTTTTCATTCGACTATGAGTATATTTACGGTATTGCTTCCAAACTACCTGGCTGAACAAGGTACGCTCGTGGTAGGTACCCCAATTGATTGTCCTTCTCAGCAAGGACCCAATGGCCCTGCAATTCCCGGACCTGCACCTCATCCCCGACCTTAACATGTAGCTCACTTTTCGTCCGAGGGTTATACTCAAAACAAGCCACTAGGTTTGATCCTGACGAATGTACCAAATCATACTGATATCTAGACATTTTCAAACAGTGACACTTTCTAACTCCCAGTAACTATTCAGTGTATAATTATAAAGTAAAACTCAGATAACTACAGATAAGATAAATGTATTAAGACAAACAATGTTCCTTTGTGTACGCAGGCGTTGGGCGTGCGAAAAAAATCCTCCGGTGTCGTTTAGTCGGCTTAAAACACGCATGTCGGATGTGGCATCCATGTCCTCTCATCTTCATCAAAGTGGTGTCGTTCGTATGTTAAGCACGTCGGTTGTATGCGCAGCCATCTTACGCTTCTGGGAAGCGCGCAGCGCACGCGCAGCAGCGTACGCATCGCACAACTGCGCAACTGACTCAATTCCGACGTCAAAGCTGTGAAATAGTTTCGCACGCGGCAATAAATAGAGCGCGGTCGCGTTGGCGCACATACAAATTGCACGATCAGCGGCCAAACATGGGCCAAGCTCGATGTCAAAGCTGTGCAAAAAATCGGCAATGCCACTCGGATCAACACCTCTTTTGGCACACACAAACTGCCACTTTTTCCTGCCACTTAAACATACCTAAACACAGCCAAACTTGTGCGAATTAAAGCGCAGGCAAAATCGCAATTAAAAGCGACGCTGCGACACGGGATCAGTCTTGGGAGAGATTGGAATTTACGATCGCGGAACGGTCAATTGGTCAATAAATAAACAATTAGAATTACAAATCGCTTTGCAACTTGCCAGTTTTCCAGCGGAAAACTTACGACACTTGGTACAATGAGTGCAGACGTACAAAAAAAATCAGGTTGGACAATCTGGAAAGTCTAGTTTGAAGCTTGCTTGGATGATTCCTCGGAACATGATTTGATTGACATATGGCTCAAATCTCATCATTCTGATCTCGTCTTTAATGTTATCGCAAATGTGTAACCAATAACCAGGAGAACAGAAAATTGAATATCACTGGTAGCATTAGTCCATGGTAATATAAAAAGGTGGAGATACTAGTTCTTGGTTTGAGGTCTGGATGTGGTAACCATCTAGCCAGAGTCCTTATCTGCGCTGGTTAAAGTCTTCAGGGGTCCCTAGGCACTTTCTATTTAGGGACTACTAATATATCACTTTTCTTAGTATTTTTATCCTTCTTCTTTCGCTTGTCTCGTCGCGGTGTGAGGAAAACCATATATTCCGTTCAGGATATTTTCGGTTACTTTGATCACATGCATTCTACGCAACCGCTAGTCTGGCCCAAAGGGAAGAATACGCTTTAAAAATATCCACTATATAAGTATGATTGTCGCACTTTATGAACCTGGGATGTTTTGCATTATAAGCAGCGACTTTACCAACTGGGCTACTACCCTCTACATATTGGTCCCCCTGCTAGTAACGTAGAATAAATGGGTCTAGTGGGGATCATGTATTTCTATATATGTGTTCCATAGGGAAGACCCTTCATTGTCGCTGGTGGGAGCCCTTTCCAAGCTTACACTCTTAGCCACGTGCCTACGGACCCTAATTGATAATCAAGTAAGAGAACGTAAATGGAAGTGGTACATCCTCGTCGAGGATCCAACAACATTCAACTCATCCATCGGTGAGTGCCTCAATGGAATCATTAAGAGGGTCCGCTAATCGAGGGTCAGTTTGGTTATCTAACCAGAAATAGTCTTCGATGGAGGGGTTTTCCGAAGACTGAATACAAATTAGAATATGAATCAATTCGACTGTAATAACACAGAGGGAATTTGGGCGAAACCTTATCAGGTCATGGATACCAACAAAAACTAATGAAAAGGAGGAAGACGAGGAGTAGGCTGAATGCAGATCAAATGCGAGATGATAGTGGTGAGTAACAAATATACTAAAGACGCTCCCGTGATTTACATGGAAACCAGGGGAGAGGTTGTAGGACGCTAACATTTGAAGTGAGCAAAAAACACGAATCAAAATCGCTCGGAAGAAGATGTGGACTTCTCTGGACATTTTATTAGTATGATCAAGGAAAGCTTTTAGAGACTGGGTATGGGAATGACAGCTCATGAGTCTGCCTTATTCTAACAAAAAAAAAAACATAATCACCTGGCAGCCTTCTTTGCAATCACTGTTTTGGTATTACTTCAGGGATAGATGGTCGGATGCATGGAATTGGATTTTCTCCTCTGGACTTTACATGAGACCTCGCCCTGAATGATCTAAGTCCCAAGCAACTATGGACTTATTTTTCAACGGTGGACAACATATTCGATGGTCGCGCTTTTAAAAATATTTCCAAGGGATTTCCCATTATCAGGTATCAAGAGTACAAGGGCAACCACCCATATGAAACGTAGCTCAAGGACCTCCGGATGTCAGTTTACTTTAATTTTAAAATGAAACTATCGTTAATTCAAACATTTCGTTCTCATTCACATAGTAGATGCTTTTTTATCACTGTCGGAAAAGGTTTCCGACCTCGAATCCAATTTATTGTGTAAATGTTTGCAGTCATATATAGAGGATGTGGTACTTTTTGAAAAAGTTTGACGGAGTGTTTTGACCCGCAACAAGTTGAATGGTCATCCATCTGATGGGGATTCCTCTTAAAAAGTTCAAAATACCGCCTACTCCATGCGTTTAGCACTTCCTTGCTTCAATCGTTAAGCAACATGATCTTACTTGTATTCTTATGTAGATACATGCGATTACAACACGCTCGTAAAACTCGATTAGCCCAACTAATCCAATTCTTGGCAGTTTAAAAGAAGAAAATTCTTAAAATTAAAATATAAAATGGACATCAATTAAGAATAAAACAACTAAAGACCAGTCTTAAAATTTACGACCGCGAAAGACTCAATTGGTCGATAAATCAACGATTAGAATTACAAATTGGCCTGCAACTTTCCAGTTTTCCATCGGAAAACATAACTAACAACGACAGGTGCGAAAAAAATCAGGTTAGACAGAAACTCATTCCTTGCCGTTGCAGCTGGAAATGTCGGTATGAATTATGCAATCGCGACGTTGTTTATTACACCGTTTGGTTAATCGCGCAAAATTAGATTCCGGATCGTGTTAGAAGACAATGCTGACAGGCTTATCGCGCGCTCGCCATCGGGTTTCGCGCGGATTTGACATTTGCGATATGCCGATGCCGGTGCGATATTAAAATAAATTCCGCTAAGTGCGGCGCGCATGCGCATCTGCATACCTCGCGCCGTGGCGCGCTACACTTTGTCGGGCAGCGCGCGAAAAATGGAATATCGTGCGCACGCCGCGACCGCTCAGAATATGTATAACAACCGTACCGAATAATTGGCGCTGCTCTTCTTCGCCGCTGTGTACTGTGTAATGCTGTACAACCGTTGGGAAGTTAGCAGTAAGTAAACCAAAATCGAATTAATTAAATATCATCCTAATTCTTGATATTGCGAGGTATCCATGAGCCTGTTTGGATTAAGGGCTGGAGGGTTGTCTATGGTGTCTTCATCGGAATGTTTGACTACTTGGAAAATGTCCAATAATTTATATATTTGTTGTGGATATTTCAACGACATCCTGAATCGACGTCTTTAGATTGGGTGTATTCGTTGTTTCGTCTTCTAGAGGCCAATCTAAAAATATCATAAGAATTTTAATTCATTGCTAAAAAACTTGCTGCTAACTTCCCATCGATGCTTCACTACGATGGCGATGTACTTGTACTCTAGTGCGCCGACGCGATATGCTCAACGCGCACAAGATCGTGTGAACGCAAATGGACAATAATAATGACGACGTTGCTCACCGAACGAGCGTGGACGTGAAGATGGTGTGGGTAGGTGTCGAGCGTTTCCCACGACATCATCATCGAGCGGACGGGCACGCGAGTTCGGTGATAAGCCCGCCGCTGATAACTGTTATCACACGCCCGATGCAGAGCGATTCGGCGCCGCCTAATCATAAGGAAGCCTAACTTTCAACGCGTTTGATGGGCGCGATGATGCCGCGTCTGCGAGTATTTCGTTCGCACAGTCATTCGCCTCATGTGATCATAGCCGTCCGACTTGAATCAAGAGCACTTTTTCGTGCTTTTACTCTCGCTATGGTTGCATAATCGCTGCTTCTTGAACGACCGGACTTATTGGTATTTCCAGACTGGCGTACAGCGAAAAACGAAGATGGAGGAAAAAATAAAAACCCAAGGCGTATGTTTTTTAGGCGACAATTTTAATCCAATTTGTTACCAATTTTCGATCGTTTTCTTTGCTGTTGTACATGCTGTTATCCTGATTGGCTTTAATCGCAATTGTAAAACATTACACATGATTTCCACACTCAATCAATCAGTGCAAGCCGTTGCGTTCGGCGCCAATTATAGCAATAAATTTAATTTTCAGATTTATGGGACGATTTATGGGTGAGTTTAGGAGATTATTTATAACAAGCTCGTTACGCGCTAAGATGTGCGCACCCAACGAGTAATTTCGGTCGGCTTTTTTACTCATAATTGCAAAAAAATACGTACATTATTTTTAACATATGCAATACAATGTGTTTTTATATTTTCATTACAATGATATAACATTTGCCTGTTGAATTTCGATTAGATATTGATATCGTTAATTTCAAGGCAATAATTAGATATCGATATTTCATCATCGCCTAATATCGCCTACGGTGTATGTAATATTACAATAAGTAGAGATCAGTCCTGTACGAAATCATGGTTAGAAAGTAAAATAATATTGTACATCGCAAAATTACACATTTTTTACATCATAAGTGTAAATTACAAAAAAAAAGTCGAGAACAGTTCTATTTTATAACATATTAAAAAATAATCCGGACAGTCACGATTTAATGTAATGTTAACATCACATGCGTGGGAAAAACGAGCGCACGCACGAAAACACGACGTCGACGATGCGCAGAATCCGAAAACCACCTTTGAGTCACTCGCGCATGCGCACACATGTGGGATGCTGCGCTGATATGTAAATACGTGAATATCGTGCCGTGGCGCACCGGCTATCGCCAGCGCAATCTAAACTAAATGTAGCCAAAGATGTAGACTTGTAGATTGGCTCCGAGTGCGCGCAAGTAGTTTTGTCGAAAACCGTTTCGCCTGCTGATCCGTGTCATCGCGCCGCTTCTCGCGAATCCCAAGATGAATCGTCGAAGTGAAATTAATGCGATTTGCTGCATTCATCGAGTCGGCATTTCATCCGTCCCAAGGCTGCGTGTGTAATTTATATGGAGCACGCTGCGATGTGGATCATCCTTGACATTTGGCGCGCGCGCAACGGAATAATTAATATTTTAATTCGTTTGCTCTAATCGCGCGCTCGTGCACTTTGCGCAAATGCAGAAATGGAATCGTGCGCGTCGCATGAGATTACTTAGCTTCTTTACTTTTACATTTACACGTTCTTTCTATCATTAGATGTCAGAAATATTGCCGAGTTCAACTTTGGGTGCCTATATTGATGCAAATTTTCATTAAAAATTCTTATGGTCTTGAGCAAGATTTGTTAAATCGCGTTTTTCGAGTTTTCAAAACTCGGTTTTAGGTTGTTCAAAACTCGGTTTTAGTTTTTTTCAAAAGCGGTTTCGGGTTTTGAGAGGTTTTGGGCAGTAAACCAACCCAATTCATATCAAAAATGATTGAATCTCAAAACAGCGTTTATGTCGGGTTTTCGGTCACAGGCCTTCCCAAAATCCGCGGTTTTCGGGTTCGAGTATATCTGAAAAAAAAAACAAGAAAAAAATCTTAAACGCATTTTCGCCAATGCTCCTAGCAACGAAAAAAATACACATATGCCATGGCACTCTTCAAAGGAACTTGAGGAACTCGCCGTGAGCGATAAACCAGCTCAGTACACAACTGCTTAACTTAAGAGACAAGTAAATTGTAAATTGATCTGCTATTAACTCTCAGGCATTGAACGACATTCGCTCGTGACTACCATAACACAAGCACTCCAACGTATTTCAATAAATATCGATATCGCATAAATATCAATGCACCATCGTGCATCGCGTTCGCTGCTCACTGCTTTTTTTGTTCGTTTGCCTTCGACTTGCGAGAGCGATCGCGCATGCTCCGGCTGCTTCTTGTGCTGAAAATGGCTGTGGGCTGTGTTTGTTGGCTGGTGAAACATTTCAATCATGCTGCGATGAAGAAATGAAGCAATCAAACGCAAAACATTTTAGGTTGTGTACGTATCAGCTCAATTGAAATTTATGTCATTTTGCACATGCCTGCATAATCACCAACGATTTATCTCCGCGTCGTGCAGTGTACATCAATGTATTTACTTTCATGTTTTCTCTACATTTATTGCTGCAAAACTTGTTTTTATTCGTGTTAAATGTTATATATAATACGTGCTAATTTTACTAAATTTAACACTCTGTAATTTCTATATGAAATTGTTTCGGAAAGTTATAAGTTTTGAAATGAAGATTAAAAACTGGCTAAATCAGGAATTTTTAAACAAACGGCACGCCGCACAGGGGTTTGAAGTGACCATAATCCACCCTAAACATTGCTCGTGTCGAACGCGCGCTTGATTTACTCATTTTGAGGTACATTTTAAAATATATTTTTAGTATATTAAATATTAAGCTATCAACATAAAACAAGTGGGAAAATGTTCCTCAACTCTTCTTCTTCTTCTACTACTACTGATTTGAATATTATCTCGATCGGTTCATGATAAATCGGTCATTTATGTCGTTTTAAAAGACATACTTTTATAAAAACATCGTTTTCAACTTCAATGTGGGTTTTACACCCTCATCTCGGGGGTAATTGCCACATATATCAAATTGTTCGTTATTTAATATGTTTTCATACGGTATAAATAAGTTCCTGATTAGGGCACGAGGAATTTCGATTTTTGTTTCAAATCTATAATGCGCCCTAAACATTTGCGTCGAACTCGCGCTCGATTTGCTCATTTTGAGGCATCGTTTAACATATATTTTAAGTATTTTAAATATTATACTATCTACATGAAACGAGTGGTAAAATATTCCACAACTCTCCTACTTCCGCCTGATATGAATATTATTACGATCCGTTCATGATAAGTCAGTCATTTAGGGAGTTTTAAGACACACATTTTTTGAAAAACTCGTGTTCAACTTCGCTGCCGCGGGTAGTTGCCTTATGGATCAAATTGTTCCTTATTTCATGTACTTTCATACGGTTTAAATGTGTTCCTGATTATCGTACTGAAAATTTCGATTTTGGCGGATTTATAATTGTAACCGTGGTTTAATTCATTGATTTTCATAAAATTTATCTCCTGAATTGAATGAAAACCAATGAATTAAACCACGGTTTTTGCATCTTGCTTCTATTAAATATTTAATTCTGAAATATTTACTCACCATTTTACTCCTCTGAGGTATGCGTTTACCGTCCAATAAGAAGTTATCCCTTCAAAAAAAACTCTTCAATGAGGGGGATGACCCTTCGTCTCTTTTGTAATACTGTTAGAAGCAATTCTATTCCACTATTTGCCCATCCAGACTCTCTGCACCTGCCGGATTACACAGAAAATAAAGAAAGTGACTTGGTATACTCATAAATCCGAAAAAAGACTGAAGATCACGTCGCGATCGACGGGTTGAGCTGCACCGTTTTAGACCAACTACTAATAACTACTACTTATAACTAAACAATATAATTAATTGATCATTAATAACTGTCAATGTCACCTAATAAAATTGTGATCTCTACAACTAAGCAAGTAAATGGTTCACCTACTAGATGACACTACTTATACCAATATACACTAACTAGGAAGTTAATCATCGATATTGTATTCCACTTCCTAGTTCTCCATCAAAATCACGGTAATTTTGATTACAGAAACCAATCATAGATAGAGATAGCAACAAAAACTGAGTTACTTTAAGCAGGCAAAAATAAAGAAAACAAACAGTAGCAGAAACGTATTTATTTAGAAATGAAAGGATGTGTGTGATTACGGGCAAATGGAAACTGTACGAGATTTGTGTGAAATTGTGTAAGATTGTATGAAATTGTATGAAAGGCACGCACATGTAGGTATCAGATACGAAAAACGAATAATGCGATATTAAATCAAGTGCACAAGTAAAAATGCGAAATTCACACGTTCACTTGGCGCGCTCGGCAATCGCCACGGCACATCCGCGTTTTGCAGTGCGCCTTTTTACAATCCAAGTCACCTTTTGCGCTTCACATTTTTATCGCGGATTTATTACAGAGCGCTCGGAACGCTCGGCCACTATGGCGACAAAAACGTAATAACTAATAGTAGTAATAATAACAATGGGCATGAGATTGCCAACAAGCCGAGATATGAATCACACTTAACCTAAGTAAACTCGGGATTACTTAAGCAATCTCATTGATCATCCTGGTATGACTGATAGGAAGTTAGCAGAGAGTTTTCAGTAGTATATAAATTAGATATTACTACATATTAAATGTACGTATATAATATCTACATACGCTTTACAGTGGCTTACCTCATAACCGGCGACGTTTTTCACAATGTTCGCTTCCGTGAGATTTATGGGCGTGTAGGTGTTCTTGTGGTGATATGATGTACTACTGTGATATGTAAGAAAATGGTGTTCTTGTTCTCGTTGCACGTTGAAGATCCACGGTTGTGCTTACCGCTTAAAATAGAAAAAAAGCCACATTAAAATGACCGCACATGACATTTAAAAAATCCTCAAAAGGTTAAATTATGATGAACAAAAATTAAAAAATAACATTAACCTATCTCTCAATTTGAGATAAAAGACAGATTCAAAGAAGAGAATATCGGATTGTTAGTTTCTGAGATATACGTCGCCTAAATTCGTAATTTTCTCTGTAGGTATTTACCAGTTTACTCCTTAAGATAGGCACTCGAACAGAAGTAGTACTTCGAAAAATTTCGGATTAAGTACTGCATAATTTTGCAATCACGGGAATCTTGCACTTATTGTGGAAGATGACGAAAGAAAAACTCGTAACTGCTGGTGAGCCCCAAGAACGATACTAGCCGAAGGAAGTTGAGGATTGTGTGGTAGAGTAGACGTTTTCGCTTTGGATTTTAGTTTGAGACTGTTTTATTTTCAAATCTTAAAACTAACTTAAGCTACAAACGGTCGTTACCGCGGTAACACTTCTCTTCTCTCTCTATCTCTATTTCTCTCTCTCTCTCTTTCTCTATTTCTCTCTCTCTCTCTCTCGCGCCTCCTCTCTCTCTTTCCCTTCAGCGTGATTCGCAACGGTACCACGCACTCACCCCGTGGCGTCCTACCACTTTCAAATCGCTGGGTTTGGTTTGCACATGTTTTATTGCCCCCCAACGACCGAGAGTTTACAACATGCTGAGTCAAGAAATACCAAAATATGTTAAACCTAGCTTAATTCTACGAAAATAATGTACTTCTACAGGCATGACCGGAAGGCCAAATATTGCCTCGATCTTCGACGCCTTGACTCATGTCGAACGCAGTAAAAATGCGAGTTTTGGACTCGCACGCCCAAACAAGTACAATTTGCAGCTGAAATGTATCTGCTAACTTCCTATCGGTTCCAACATTCACCGCGGATGAATGTACGTCTGGCAGCTATGCGCAATTTATCATTAACGATGTACATGACGCGCATGATCTAGTTCAAGATGCCCGTAATGGCATGTGCGATATTTGACTTAAGCGCAGATGTCGCTCGAACTCCAAGTGTACAACACTTGGAAGGCAAATGTAGTGCACCTTTTTTTGGTGCGTGCTGATGTACGCACTCGTGTTTGCCGCATCCGTACTTAAGTCGTGCGTGCGCGCGTGCGCATATGCGGCGGCGCGAGCGCATGCGCTTCCGTCGAACGTCGCAGAAAACTCTCGGAATTGTCGGCGTGGAAAACATCTTCTTGGAAATGAAAATGCGCATACAGTGCAATAAAAATATCAGCGCGCGGTATAAGGATGCGAAAATTGGCAACAAATTGTCGATGGCGTATCGTGCGCCCAATTGCGTTGCGCGCAATAAACATAAGCCAATTAACATAAATCGATTCGCATCGAAATGCGATATCGGCAGCGATGAAATGCGTAATTAGCCGAAAGGGGACTGCGGTGCGCGGCTGTCATTATAATAAAATCCAATGCGCTCATTATCGTTACACTTTTCGTTTGCGCGCGTTACACGCAGGCGCGATACACTTTGATAAGCGCAATACGACTTAAAAAGCTTTCTGCATTCTTTCAGCTGCGCGTTTACCACATCAACGAAGCGAAGCTGGAAGAAGCATCAGATCGGCGCGGCGGTAATAACAATTGTAATACAATGACATTTTCTTAAGTAGCTTTTTGCTGATAGTTACAGTTTGATGTATTTTATGTAAAGATTGCGATATTATAAAACATTAAGTACTTTTTATTACTCCAGTGAAGTACTTGGCTACATATACATCTAGACAGGTCTAAACTCATCCAACATATTCCAAATATCAGCAATTTGGTGAATACTACTTGTTTCCGGTTCGAATCATAGCTATGGCTGAATGTTCTAGGTGTTTCCTGGGTGGATGTCGCAGTTCTTGACTGGACATGAATCCTTTGGCCAGTATCTCTTCAAAATTTGCGCAACTAGCTGATGACATTGTCGTTTCACTGATCATTGATCACGAACCCTGCTGGAAAGCGGAAGATAGTTATATCCATGCAGTACACCAACAAAAACAAACCGCATGCTTGAGTACTACTCAGTGTACTGACTATTTATTGTAAGAGTCCGAATTCCAGATATACCAAACTGGTAGTCCTTGGAGGGAAAGTATAAGTACGTTATTAAAACTGTTAGGTACACCCACTAGTTTCGGGTAGAAATACGACGGCTACACCGTGGTTTTACTGCTTTACTAAAAGGTATCACTCATTACTCATGACTTTGATACTTTATTATATAGTCTTCCGCTTAGTACGCCTATGCCTCCAAGCAGGAATCTGACATGGGTGTTGGCGCCACCTATGTGAGCTATGTTGGCAGCGCTGCTTCTTAAGCCGCGCATGCGCCAGGGCGACTACCCTCTCCCGCATAAACATGCCCTTCGTGTGCTCGAAATAAAATCAGTTTCCAACCAGTATCAGCTTGAGTAAGTTCGATCCCCCTCCACCATCATTCCTACGCGCTTGTGCCGTATTATTGTAGGTTGCGATTACCCCGTTGGGAACTCAGTACAGCCTTTAAACAAGGCCCGGTGAACTTATAACTCAAGAAGCATTAATTTCGTTAATACGCGAGAGCGCAACCAATGGGTATTGGAGTATACAGTCCAAACCATGCGTACAAGTGCTATGTGGCTTTGGAGTAAAGCCCAAGCATACTACAAGCGGAAACGCTTGCTCTTGACGTGTCGCATTGGCACTACTGAGGGCGATTAAAAGACCTTGAAAGTCGGTTAAGACGATCTGGGCATGCCAGATCAGCCAAGCATCTGACCTGGGTATCCTGGGCAACGACACAGCTGATAAACTAGCCAACAATGGGGCAAGATCTAAGTTCAGGGACCAGAACCCTTTTGTGGACTCATGATAAATGGATGAAAGAGAGTGATTAATCAATGGGAAGAGGAGGTACCACAACAACACAGCCTGCATGACGAGTTCATAATATGGTCGGGCAAGTCAAGGCAAAGTGTGAGATACAACCTCCTTGCAAGGATTTCCTATTAGCTGAGGAAGTGGGTTATCACATCACCCAACGATGTTGTAAGAATTATAAATGACCTAGAGCCCCTTTCATGTTAGACAGTTAGATCAGAACAATCGATCAATTTGATCACAGTTCCCAACAGTCTTGCTTCATCACTGACCCCTTATCACCCGTAACCTAACCTAACACTTCTCGGGTCTTGGACATATATTTACAATTAAATAAATATCAATTTTCAATGACTTTTGCAAGTCGTCTTTAGATTTAAAATTAAAAAAACAATAGAAAAATCTATCAGCATAAATATACTATTAATTTTATTATCACAACTACAATTTAGTTAATACCACTTATATGATGAAAACATACTTAATTCGATTATAATCAAATTAAAATCTTCAAATCAGGAACGTCAAACACGATAAAAGACATTTAATCCTATTAGTGCATGGAATAGATAAATCTATCCGTATTTAAGCAGTTAAAGTAGAAAATAAGATAAAATTACGCCACATAGACGTCAAAATTCGAATTAAACGTCTATCTGGTTTTAAACAGTTTCCACGTTAGTCGGTAAAGCGATGGCGCGACGTCCTTTAAAACGCCGTCGTGGCTTTGCCAAGTTTTGACAAATTAAGACCGGAGTTATGACCAATTAAAGCGGCCAAAAGTAGAAATTCATCTAAAGTCATAAGAGCATCGTAGCGCGTCCCCGTAATTTGTACACACATACACTTGTTGCCCCGTTTTGCGTGCGATGCGCTGCGGCCAGTTTTCGTTAGTTTACGATTACTTATTACTGTCACACGGCGTGGGCGTGAGATAATGAACGCGCGCACCATATAAGCATACCTTGGAAGATGCGAGCATAAACATCGTGAAGATAAGGGTCGTTTTAGATATAACGCGATACATTTTACATGTGATTTAATCGCTGGAAGAGAAAATATGAATAACTTTATACACGCAAATCTACATGTTTCTGGACAACGCGCATCGAGTGTCGTGATGTATCTAAAAGAGGTTTTATATCAGCCTCTCGAGTCCGTCCGTCTTCGCAGGCGACATGCGCGCAGGGTCGAAATTCTGTTTCGGTTGTAAACGCACGTGACATTGGTCATACGGCCGTCGTGTGACTTATTGGTTGCGCTGGGATAATTCACGACGTCATTATCTCTATATAAGGCGGGCCATGGTAGGCACCAAAGAATTGAAATATCACAGGCGAGCAGCACGACGGGCCGAACGGGGCACGCTTATTAATTTTACCCATAATGTCCTGCGACCGAAGCCGGAAAAAATAAAAATCGGTGCTCTGCAGAAATCGATCGTTGGGCCATTATAAATGCGCGCAGGTTGAGTTGACTTAAAGTTTGACTTGGACAGGGGTTAAACTGCGTCGTGCATACGCGCATACTGCGTACGGCGCGCGCTGCTTTACTTTGATGCGTGGACCTTGCAGTAAGCTGGTATTAAGTTATTAAGTTATTTAGGAAATTTCATCCTGTGATGAACTTGTTCGCGATGCTGCTTGACCGATTGCGATCTTCAAATTGTTCCACGCTCGGCTCTAACGATCGATGGATTTGTTATAAAAATGTCTTAATTGGATTTTATTGAGTTATTACTGAATTCTTCTCGATACCTATGCTCTTGGTTGAGGAGCTTGAAAACAGCTATGCAACCTGTTGGGCATATTTCCGCGTATGGTTTATATGTTGTGGAATTGACAGTAATCAGAAAAGATATACTAATAGACATATATTTGATATATTTCAATTTTTTGTTTTAAATGGTTGAACTTATTATTAGTGATTTTAAAGCATTTTCCACGTTAAGAACTTAAGAAGAACTTATTAATTAATTCGAAGGGAAAGAAATATCCCATTTTCTTTGAGGATATTCGATGAATGCGAGTATGATTCACCCTTGTTATCTTTTATTCCGCCAATAAATTTCAATCAAAAATTCAAAGGGTTTTAGTGTACGATACCTGAGCAAAGTAATAAGCATAATGTGTTGTTAGAGTTGTTAACAAGTCGTGGTCAAAAACCAATAAAAAAGGCTTAAATACTCAAAAATGTACAATTTAGTATAGATTTTTTGGAAAATTAGGTAGAATTAATGTTATTATGGTATTAATGGTATTTCATATTCATATTCCTGTATGTTGTTCGCGCGTATTGCGTCTTTTTGAATGATTTCTATGTGGACTCGCGAATATGAACACGAGCTTTAAATTAATAGGTCCATTAATAGGTCCAATAGGTCCAGGGTCCATTGATTCTTCGACAGGCTCACATCGACGAGAGTTAACTGGTAAGAAACAACGTTTACAGACAAACATACAGACCACCTTATCGCGCCACGGTCGGTGGAGAACAAGATCCACGGATTAAATACAGATCACCGACTTCCTTGACGCCGGTGGGGACAAAAATATTAGCGCCGCATATGTTTGTAGAAGTGTACTATTTTCTTCGGTGGAATCGCGCGTATGCTTATGCAACCATCTGGACTGCCTCCAAAATGGATGGGGGGTCTTTATTATTTGATTGTTCTATTAAATTTTCTAAATAAATGTTAAGACGGATTCTTCGTTTTACAGTTTATTTTGTTTAAACTTTTTAGAATATACATTTATATTTAATTTTACAAAGTGAATTGTTTGTTGGGCGACTGTTATTTTGTCACTCAAAGGCGAAATATTATTCCTCCGCATATTCACTGCTGGATGGTCTAGCACAGGGCTTCTTAAACTTTTTTATATAGCGACCCCCTTCAAGCTTAGGACTTACCTTTTTATAAGAAAACATAAAACTATATCTATATATTCAATAGAAAAAATAAACTTTTGTAACAATTTTTTTAATAAAAACATATTATTAACATCAAACAATATTAATGTGACGGATGTGATTGTTTATTTTTACACAAAAAGTTGAACAGTATTTTGATTTTATGTAAGTTAATGTGGAAAAGGCTGATTCACATAAATATGTTGTACAAAATGGCAGTAATTTGT